>CP092879.1:78419517-78524039 GCA_030710605.1 Cordylochernes scorpioides | reverse complement strand
AAATAAATTATTAATGTAGATATGCAATATATATATGTCATAATATATACTCTTCCAGGAATAATAAAGCAAGCCTACAGTCAACCCAGAGGTTGACAGGTAAAGTCTGGTCACTTTAGACATCAGCGACATTCCAAGGGGCGACAACTGGGGTCCGTCAGTTAACACCTTGGGACTTCTAAGACAGTTGGGGATTGTGTGCGACACGAACGGCCGCCCGGATGTACCGGGCCCGTCTCTCTTCCTCTCTCTCTGGTTGCCTGGGTTCCTTCTCAATTTGTGGTGTGTTTTTATTTCTCCTCCCACCTTATTACACCAAATATATATATGTGCTGAATATTTAGTTATAGACAATATTATGGATTTATCCATATTTAAATTATATTTACATATTTCCAAGGTAACTAATCAAGATTAAGGATCATAGAGCACTAGATGAAAAATTAATAAACTTAAAGGTCGTTCCGTTTCTTGCAAGGAAGTCTGTCTCATGACAGGCAAGCTGATTTACTCTTTACATATTACGTTTGAAAGTATATAGCCTGGTCCTTGCTCTACGTTATCTGTACTTTTTTCTATGTCTCGTATAATTCTTTTATACTTTCTACTCCATCTTGTTCATTTTGTGCCGAAATTTGGCTAAAACGGGATGACTTTAGGTATTAGAATGCCGCATTTGTGCCATTTTTGATGGGAAATTTTCGTGAGAAAGTTTTTTTTTTTTGGTAGGCTGGTAATGACCTTCTGATATACCTATTGAAGAGACCAAGTTCAAGAAAGAACTACAATATGTTTATAGGGAAATCAGGTGCAAGAAAAAACCTCATTGTACTTATTGAGGAATAAAATGTAAGAAAGAACTACATTGTTTAGGTATATAAAACAATAAATAACCAATTTATATATACTACTTGGGATTTTATTCATTAAAAAAAAACCATCAACCATTCTAAAGATGAAAATAACCAATCAAATGTTAAGGAATCAAATGTTATAGAGACGGAACTTGCGGGTTGGTTAAAGTCCTCACAAGATAGAGAGAGATGTAATTCGCAGAAGGAACCAAGAACGCGCGTGCTGCAGAGAAATTTATAAGTCGAAATGAATCGTGTTGAATCCACCTATTTAAAAAGAAGAATTCAACAAAGATCTAAAATGCTCAAAATCAACTTTAAACAAGAACGTCCTTCTTAGGTACCAGCGAAGAACACACAAGAGATCATCAGATGAGCAAAAAGTAACAGTTACCACACAGAAAAAATCAGAAGCAGGAACTGTTGCTATCCAACAAATAACAAGAAGAGAAATATGGAGATATAAGCATTCATTCAAGGGAAGTGACCTAAGCACTGTGGAGAAACCTCCAAAGAAAGTAGAGTTGCCCCCATGGATGCAGAGAAGAACCCAAAAAAAAAACATAAATAAACACGCAAAGGACGTGAAAAAGCATTCAACAGAAGCACCAAAATGGCATAGATATGGCAAATAAGGGATGCGAAAAAGCACACAAAGGACGTATAGAAGCACCCAAAAAGCATAGATAGAAATCACAGAGCCAAAGGACGCAGAAAAGCATTCAAGAGAAGCACCCAAACTGTATAGATAGGCATCCAAAGGTATGCAAAAATCTCTCAAAGAATTTGAAAAGTACCCAAAAACATAGATAAACACCGAAGGACATGGAAAAGCATTAAAGAGAAACACCCGAACAGTATAAATATACATCAAAGATATGCAGAAATGCACCCAAAAGACGTATAGAAGTATCAAAGAAGGATAGATAAGCACAAGATACGGATAAGTACTCAAGAGATTCAGATAAGCACCCAAGGTGAGTAGGTGCCGCGGGCGGGTGGGCAGCGACGTACCTGTTGAGGAGAGAGGACTTGGCTCCAGGTTGGGGAGGCATGGCTCGATTGATCCACGACTCTCCGGCCGTAACCATGGCTGCGGACCACGTGTCTGCGTGGTTCATGACCTCCACACTTCCTCTCTCCTCCTGCTGCACAACCTCGCAACACAACAAACCTGGCAACACAACAAACCTGGCAACACAACAACCCTGGAAACATAACAACCCAGACAGATATTTATACTTACTCACCTTACTTTTCGAACAGGACCCTCTGCTTTAGTCCTGAACGCATCCCTTTTTATTCTGCGCGACGGATAATGCAGCATTAGAGAGAAGAGTAGAATCCATTGGAGTATTTAGATGTCTGTTGATGGGATATCTGATGTAGGTAGGAATGTTAGCTGGACATAGTGTCTTGGGTACCAGGAGTTCACAGACATACTTCACCTCTCCAGGGTCACCCCCGCCACTTTGAGGCAGTTAACAGGTGTTGGGGAGGTTCAAGAAATGTTGTTCCTTCCACTGTTGTCAGAAGATGGCAGCGGTGTTGTTATAAATTCCTCTTTTCATTCCTGTTGATGGGACATGTGATGTAGGTAGGAATGTTAGCTGGACATAGTGTCTTGGGTACCAGGAGTTCACAGACATACTGTCCCGTTCAGGGTCCCACCACTTTGAGGGAGTTAACAGGTCTTGGGGAGAACTATATTCATACACACAGGTAAATAGAACACCGAAACCTGTCTTAAACGGACTGTCTTTCTAACCCAGATACCTGCTGGGAGGGTTCACCACTGATGAGTCAAGCACTCACAATATTTTTTCATCCTGATATACATTCTTAAAAGTACAACTTCCTTAAGTTTCGTTCATATATATATATACAGTAGAACTACCTCCCTGTGAAGGACAACACCTAATTGTAGAGCCAGAGTGTCCTTTAGGTAGAGGTGTCCTCTTACCGGAGAGTTGCTGAATTGTGAAAATGGTAATTTTGCAAATGAAAACTGTCCTTTGTGGAGAGTTGTCCGCTAAAGGGAGGTTCTACTGCATTATCCCCTTGTGTCCACAATTGCACAATGTCATGGAAACACATGTATCTTGTTTATAATCAGTTGTGGTATAAGTCGGTTACTCCCATACATGAGAATAGACAATTTGACAATTAAAATAATTTTATTGACATCTTGTCAATACATGAAAAGTACACAGTCTGTACTATTAAAAAAGATAATTTGGATTATATACACTATGTACAATGAATATGGCGCCTCTGCCAGCGCTGCAGAGTTTGGTGGAAAATCACCAGTGGGTCTCCAGCGACATCACGTATTTCGTGATCTACGAAGAAAACGTAGATCGCGTACTTCGCCGCTGAGGAGATGGTGATGGCGTGGTCCTCGAGATCAACTGGAAAGATGAGAATGGATACATGAGAATAGATGGTCTGGGGTTGTCTCTACCTTTTTATAGATGGTACATGTTGGAAAGATCCTATCTCTGTCTTCAGATTTGATCTGACTTGTGTGTTCCGTAAACAGACAACTTACATTGCGTGTAGAAGCTGGCGACTTTTGACTAAGAACAAAACATATGCCCACAGAGAGGTCCACAAGGAAGTTGGATCAGGCAGTTTAGACAACAGTTAAATCGACAGTTCGACTATACCGCAGCCTACTTATCACTCGGGGCCGTGAACTAACTTCAGTAGAGACTGAATGGTCGGTTAGCATTCTCCCTCTCCTACTCTACAATTGGGATGTTCTACTTCCTCATCTCAGCATCTTTCTTCTAATACCATACACACTCATGGACAAAACTTAAGGAAGTTGTACCTTTTACCATGTATATCGGGATTGAGACAATAACTCTGAAAGATACACTCATGGACAAAACTTAAGGAAGTTGTACCTTTTACCATGTATATCGGGATTCAGACAATAACTCTGAAAGATACACTCATAGGGACAAAACTTAAGGAAGTTGTACCTTTTACCATGTATATCGGGATTCAGACAATAACTCTGAAAGATACACTCATAGGGACAAAACTTAAGGAAGTTGTACCTTTTACCATGTATATCGGGATTCAGACAATAACTCTGAAAGATATTACAGTGACCTTTATTGAAGACACACGAGATAACCAAGTGTGAACAAAATTGCCTCTGTCACGAAAAAAAAAGATGACTGATAACATTAAAGACTTTCCATTTAAGTTTTGTCTATGAGTGTATATCACATCCGTATTTTTGAAGTAAGAATCCTTAAAGGCCTAGTTAACAGAGTCGCAGTAGGCGACAACTCCATCTGCAGGGAATTGTGACGTAACGAGGAGCTAACTCTCTGATGGGAGTTGATTGAAGTCTCTTTTGTTGGTTTCCAACATCTTTGTCCAGTAATGTAGAGTCACATTGGTGGTCACATTGGAGAAGTCATCGCCTCATCCTTGGAAATGTTCATTTATTGATGTCTTTTAAAAAAACACACACACACCTCCTAATCAAAGTAAGGGAACCTAATTAAAAAAAATTGGAAGTATATCATAATATTTAGAAATACAGTGGAACTACCTTCCTGTAAAGTACAACACCTAATTACAGAACCAAAGTGTCCTTTACAATGTACAGTGAAAACAAAAGTTTTGAAAGTTTGTAAAAAAACTAATAAAATATAATGCAATACAGTTTATTCTACGATATATACACTCACAGACAAAATTTAAGGAAGTGAAAAGTCTTTGATGTCACCGGTCGTTTATTTTTTCGAAGGAGACAGAGGCTGTTCACACTTGGTTATCTCGTGTGTTTTCAATAAAGGTCACTGTAATATCTCTCAGAGTTATTGTCACAATCCCGATATACATGGTAAAAGATACAATTTTCTCAAGTTTTGTCCATGAGTGTATCTTTCAGAATTATTGTCTTAATCCCGATATACATGGTAAAAGGTATAATATCCTTAAGCTTTGTCCATGAGTGTATCTTTCAGAGTTATTGTCTGAATCCCGATATACATGGTAAAAGGTACAACTTCCTTAAGTTTTGTCCATGAGTGTATCTTTCAGAGTTATTGTCTGAATCTCAATATACATGCTGAAAGATATAACTTCCTTAAGTTTTGTACATGAGTGTATATTATTTTTTTCAAAAACGGGATTCAATCTCGAGTCTTGGGTGTTAAAACTCGGCAGTTTCTCCAAAAGCCGCTACTGGAAAGGAAGCCAAATATCTAACAAACACGACCAACATGGTACAATAAGTTTCTACAGCGTACATTGGATCAATTTATAAAATTTTACAAAATTCCTCCCATTGTGCAGGGAGCGGACAAAACCTGACATTGTGGAGACAACCGCCCAAGGCAACACAGCCTATTGTTAACATCTAATTTTGTCCAACAATGTTCCTCCAACAATAATGCCTGTCAACCCCCCTTGTTACAAAATGTCACCAGATATTGTATTGTTTAATTGTGTAACCCATCCTCCTCCCCTTTTCCTCCTTGAAGAACAATTAGATAGAACATTGAAGCTGAGTCCTTATATAATATATGTGCATATAAGTAACATATGTGCATATAAGTAACATATGTGCATATAAGTAACATATGTGCATATAAACAATAATATTTTTATTCGAAACAATCTCCTGAGAGAGAAAAAAAATAAAATCTAAAAGAATCTTAATTGACAGAAGGAATTTAGAAAAAAAAAGATATTCAACTCATGATTGATGAATTATTCTATTTTGAAAGGTTCTGTATAAAATAAAAGGATTTAAAAGAGAAAAAAAAACATATGTGCATATAAGTAACATATGTGCATATAAGTAACATATGTGCATGTCATAATTTGTATATAATTAAATGCAACCCCGACCCACTATGTATGTACCATGTATGATTTTCAAAGATTTAATAAAAGAATAAGGTAACTGGAGGAAAGAAAGTAACAAAAGACATAGAAAGTAGATCTAGAGGAGAGCATATTTATTAATAACGACGCAGTTAACCTTCTGACCCCAGGTCCCTGCGAGCTAAGTTTAAACCAACACTTCCTGGAAAAACAGGACGTATCTAGTGACCAGAAGTTATAAATGTTAAAGCTAACACCCAATATTTCCGGCAAAGACAGGACGTATCTAATATCCGTCGAAGTTATAAGCGTCAAGCTACCCGACACTTCCTGACCCAGGCCGGGCGTAACTAACACTAAAGGAAGCCGCCGGCCAATCAGAAGATAGCATCTAAACAGGTCAACCAATAGGGAAAGATCAGGTGATCATCTCTCAACCAATCAGAGAGAAACTGAGTCTTGGTGTTAAATCGAAAAGCAAGAATGGTCAGTCACGTTTTCGCTCTCATAGGAACAACACCCACAGTTGTTCAGTGACTCTCGCCGAGTTCGGACAGTTGCTCCTTCGCTTCCAACAAGGTAACATCTACTCTAGAGATCTCTCTCTCTCCGCTCATTTCATCTAAATCCCATCATCGCCATGTGATCAACTAATTAATAAGTCAAATCGCTCAACTCTTCTCAAGCTTTCTTCCCTCCAACCCAGTTGCCTTTTATTTTCAAAACAATCACGTGTCCTGATTATTCCTAACTGTGTGCTTCACTTACCACTCAACGACTGCGCTTCAACCAATCCTCACCATTCAAATCGAACAACAAGAAATCCCACAACGATATTGCCACAGAACGGTTAAGTCGACAGTATTCTACAACAGTGTAATACATCAAATATTATAGTGTAATAACAATTGCATCATCGTATTACACAGAGTCGACAGGATAAAGATTATAGAGCTTAATCAGGATAAAGATTATGGAAATTAGCCCAGGCACCAGCAAAACAAAAGGCAATGACAAACCAAGAGAGAACAAACTGGCAACGAGCGGAAAGAAACTGACAACGAACGAAGCGACAAGACACACCCTGGCGACGGTAATTTTAGAGCTGACCGCCGCGCTACAAGGGGCAAGATCCACGCAACTGGAAGCGGTCTTCCGGAGCGCCACCCACGGGGCAACCGCCGCCCGCACCGCCGGTACGTGTCCGAACAACCTGACGCCCACCGAGGAGTCGCCACCCGCCATGCCGTACCCGTACACCCGGAAGCAGTCCACGCGACACGGGCCCAGTGTACCGACAACGCTATCCACTCGAATGGAAGCAGTACAAATGACTAGATTTCCCTTTCAATTGCGCGGACAGTGCAAGCAGTCCCGACCCGGTCCAACAGATATTCCAAGCCAGCCACACCAAGCCGAAGATGCCACAGTGGAGACTTTTCGAGACTAAGGTAGGCAATCCACCCAATGACACCATCAAATTGACTTTGGACTTGTATCTGACCCAGGACCTACCATGTACCTTTCTAATTGAACCAGACGCAGGTTCGAACATATTGCCGTATCATTTATACAATAGATTAAAAGCACAACTTCCCAACTTAAGTATTAAAAAACCTTCCCTTGATCTATCCACCCTAAATAGTTTTACGAAAATAATAGGACATTTAACTTTCCCTCTGACAATAGGCCAAATAACCCGTAGAGAGAACTTCCACGTGGTAAGTAACATATGTGCATATAAGTAATATATGTGCAAATAAGTAATATATTTGCCTATAAGTAATATATGTGCATATAAGTAACATATGTGCATATAAGTAACATATGTGCATATAAGTAACATATGTGCATATAAGTAATATATTTGCATATCTACTGGATATTAATTAGAATAATACAACAGGTTTCTGGAGATGTGAGTTTCTTTTCATTTTATTATTCTGCATTTTCAAGCTTTCGGTCATTTCCGCTCTTCTCCAAGGCGTACAATATGCAACAATAATTAAATTAGAAAAACGACATCTTCATATCGAGCAACTAAAAGTTACTGATGGCTTGAATCCTCTATCGGAATAAATATAACCTATTCGTAGATTTTTAATTATTCCATAATTAGCAAAATAGCCATTCTTAATTAATAATAATTAAAAAAAGCTAATGAGATACTCGTTTCGGGCTGATGGATCTCATCAGTGTGATGCAAGCTATACTTAAATGTAATAATGAAATTGTTCGTTATATTGTTGGTTTTTTACTCTTGTATAAGAACCTGAAAGCCTGGAAATATCTGAAAGCTTGAGAATGGACTAATAAAATGGACTAAGAAAAATCATCTCCAGAAACATATTTGTTGTATTCCAATTGATTACACACAGCGCTCAACGTTAATTATACTTTAATTAACTACAAGGTAAAGGGGGGGGGGAATATATATAGATTAAATAGTAAACACACATGGAGAGAAGGAATGGCGTGGCAACACCGCCGGCTAGGGTTACATCATCGGCAGGAAGTGTGACGTCAGCTCAGGGTTGCCGAGAAGCCAACGGTCCAACAATATTGTCATATTTAATTTGTCTTATGAAAAAATGAAAGAAAAAAATAAAAGTTTGATCTTAAATACCCATTTCTTGGTTTTTCAAGAAGCTTCTGGGACCAAAAATTCTTTTTGGTCGCAGTGGTACAGCTTACTCCACGGTGACGAGCGCCAAAAGCTCGAAACGCGTTCGTGGAAGGCTTTTCTTGATTTATCAAGAAATTGGGTTGACCAAATATCAGGGAACTAAATCAATGTTTAGTTGATTTCTGTTCCACCAGATGGCGCTCTGCCTTCTGTAAAGTACATGTGTTCCTGGTCAGGATATGCCATTTTTAATTTTGAATTTGTCTTATGTATACAATTTTAAAAAAGGTAAAAAAAAAATAGGTGCAAGAGTTCGTTAAAAATAAAACTTTATTTCCAAATCCAACTAAAACACAACAACTCGCTAGCATGGCTGGAGATATGCAAGAGTGGCGGGGGAGCATATGTACATGGACAGACTGGAAGTTACATAGTCCAGATGTGACACTTCTTGCTTGGGTTCATCGCGCTGTCAGACGAACATCCGAAGGTCGTGGAGAATTCTTTGGAGTTGCTAGCCATACCGTTGGTTCTGTCACAGAGACCACACTTACAGTACAAGTTTCCTTTAAATAAAAAGACATATATTGGATCAAAATATCATTTATTTTACCAATATTTCAGTTGGATGAACGCCAACCTTCATCAAGGTATTATAACATTTTAAAGTGTGAAAAAGGCATCTCCTTATCGTACAATTGAAAGTTGCTGATGGCTTGCGCCATCTATCGGAATAAATATCAACTATTCTCGTTGATTTTTAATTATTCCAAAAAAATCAACGAGAATAGTTGATATTTATTCCGATAGATGGTGCAATCCATCAGCAACTTTCAGTTGCATGATAAGGAGATGCCTTTTTCATTATTTATGGACTTTATTCAAGTACAATATCACATTTGTACTTTTTTTTACATTTTAAAGTGTGTCAACAACAAACTCAGCGCCACAGTACACCCTTTCGTTACCTCTACACACCTATAAGCTTGTGTTCATAGGTTCACTAAACACCCATAAGCTGCCTTCCATAGAAAATGCAGGTGTGTGAAACATGTAACACAACCAATACAATAGTAAAGCGGTCTGGAGATTAATTTGGTGAAACCGCTGAGAGGGTTCACTACTGATGAGCCAAGCTCTCTCATTCAATAACTCATATCATTGCAAGTAAGGTCTGTAAGATAATATTTGATGATATTATTGAAAAGAGACACATTTCCAGTAAATTTAATTGCTACAAATTTTATCTAATCAATTGAGTAGAGACTCCCATAGATTTACATTCATGGACAAAACTTAAGGAAGATGTACCTTTTATCTTGTATATCGGTATTCACACAATAACTCTGAAAGATACACTCATGGACAGAACTTAAGGAAGATGTACCTTTTATCATGTATATCGGGATTCAGACAATAACTCTGAAAGATACACTCATGGACAAAACTTAAGGAAGTTGTACCTTTTATCATGTATATCGGTATTCAGACAATACACTCATGGACAAAACTTAAGTAAGTTGTACCTTTTACCATGTATATCGGGATTCTAACAATAACTCTGAAAGATATTACAGTGACCTTTATTGAAGACACACGAGATAACCAAGTGTGAACCGAAGACATAAAATATTTTTACTTCCTTAAGTTTTGTCCATGAGTGTATTCTGTATCTGGGGATTGTAGATCTATTTCTTTGTGATTTTGATGAAAATAATTCAGAAATGTTGTTTCCTCTATCAGTTCTCTCATTATAGAGATACATTCTCTACCTGGCATTGATTGGAGCTTCTGAGAAATGGGTTGATTTAATATTTGATATAAATATTTAATTAAATTTTGTTTCAATTTTAACAATTTCGAACCGAGGGACGCGCGTCCTTGCTGATTTTGCATCAAGCTCGAAGGACGCGAATTCGCGTCCTCGATTTTCATAATTAAATATAAAATCACCTGCGGCCGACACGAATTCGTGTCCACCAGGATCTTGTCCTTTCTTGTCTATCTATCAGTGGGGAATGTCACCTGATCTAATGTACATGTAAAATGTCACGTGAGACCGCCGTTCCAGCAGCTCCTATTGCCTGCCTATGAAACTGTGGAATCTCCCGTCCTTAAAGTGTTAATAAAAGCTTGTCCTGCGGTTACTAGTGTCACAGCGTCTTCCTAGTTCTGGTTGAATTTCAACTGGAGAGTTGGACTCTGTACTTCTGGAATAGAAACATAGAGGAAGGGGATAAAACATCTTCAACATAAGTTTTCAACACTGAACTTTGAAAACGGTAGATTGTATACAGAAAAGGTTTGTTGTTGTTGTGTCCAATGAAGAGCCTCAAATGTCTCCATACATCTCTATCACAGCAATGTTCTCTATCTTGGGTGTGTAAAGCTGCTGTTCTGGGTCCATGTCAATTTCGTATTGTTGTTGTCGTGTCCAATGAAGAGCCTCAGATGTCTCCATGCATCTCTATCACAGCAATGTTCTCTATCTTGGGTGTGTAAAGCTGCTGCTCTGGGTCCATGTCAATATCCTGCTGTTGTTGTGTCCAATGAAGAACCTCAGATGTCCCCATACATCTCTATCACAGCAGCAGCAATGTCCACTATAATGGGTGTGTAAAGATGCTGCTCTGGGTCTATGTCAATTTTCTGTTGTTGTTGTTGTGTCCAATGAAGAGCCTCAGATATCTCCGTACATCTCTATCACAGCAGCAGCAATGTCCACTATCTTGGGTGTGTAAAGCTGCTGCTCTGGGTCCATGTCAATTTTCTGTTGCTGTTGTGTCCAATGAAGAGCCTCAGATGTCTCCATACATCTCTATCACAGCAATGTTCTCTATCTTAGGTGTGTAAAGCTGCTGCTCTGGGTCCATGTCAATTTTCTGTTGTTGTTGTGTCCAATGAAGAGCCTCAGATATCTCCATACATCTCTATCACAGCAATATTCTATATCTTGGGTGTGTAAAGCTGCTGTTCTGGGTCCATGTCAATTTTCTGTTGTTGTTGTCGTGTCCAATGAAGAGCCTCAGATGTCTCCGTACATCTCTATTACAGCAATGTCCACTATCTTGGGTGTGTAAAGCTGCTGCTCTGGGTCCATGTCAATTTTCTGTTGTTGTTGTGTCTAATGAAGAGCCTCATATGTCTCCGTACATCTCTATCACAGCAATGTTCTCTATCTTGAGTGTGTAAAGCTGCTGTTCTGGGTCCATGTCAATTTTATATTGTTGTTGTGTCCAATGAAGAGCCTCAGATGTCTCCATACATCTCTATCACAGCAATGTCCACTATCTTGGATGTGTAAAGCTGCTGTTCTGGGTCCATGTCAATTTTCTGTTGTTGTTGTCGTGTCCAATGAAGAGCCTCAGATATCTCCATACATCTCTATCACAGCAATGTCCACTATCTTGGATGTGTAAAGCTGCTGCTCTGGGTCCATGTCAATTTTCTGTTGTGGAAAAGGTTTGTGGATTTGGAATAAACACACTGAAACACTCTTAGAGCAGCTGTTGCTTTGCTATCAACAGATTAAAACTATATTTGAAGATAATTTATTGGCTGGAAGTTTGTTTGGGAAAAGACATAGTTACATATCAAACAATAATATATTTAATTCTTGACATTCAGAGACCCGCTGTCATTGTAACGTCAAGGGAATGACAGCGCTTTACTGATACGTCGGAAGCTAAATTAAAAATATTATTGATATAAATCCGCTGGGAGGGTTCACCACTAATGAGCCAGGCCCTCCCTTTAATTTTTCCATTGCAGTAAGGGAAGTAGAAATTGTTTTATTTTAAAAATAATTGGCGAAACCGCTGGGAGGGTTCACCACTAATGAGCCAAGCCCTCCCAATAATTTTTTTCATCGCAGTAAGGGCAGTAGAAGTTTGTATTATGTATAAAAGAAACATTCGTGCTTTTAAATCCTTCCATTTTATATGCGTCTATAATAGTTTCGTAATTTGATAACAGATGGCGCGCTAGTGCATTGTAATATAATAGCTATATATATGTCGTATTCATTACAATAAAAACGCCTCCGAGGATAAATTTCTTGCCTTATTTACATATTTTCTCAAGCTTTCGGGTACTGTAAACCCTTCTTCAGGAGCATATAACGAAATAAATCTCAATTTTTTAAATATATTTTTCCAAACAAACTCTCAATTAATATCAAATCAATCATGAAAACTATCATGTTCAACTATAGTACAACCTACACTCAGGAAAGCAAGAATTCATCATTCCTTTGTAAAAATATTAATATGTTCGGTTCAAAATCACATTAATAGGTACCGCTCAACAAGAGCAACCTAGTTTATGATAATTGAAACAGTGAATAATATATGAAGGTTATTCTACTGCTACTCTTTTTGTGTTGATTTCTTGCTTCCCTCTTTCTTATTATTATTATTTTTTTTTCCTTTTCTTGTTTTTTTTTTTCTCTTTCTCTTTTTACTCTGTATATATCGTTATTTCCTATGTCTCACTGCTTTGTTCTTATGCATACCTCTGGTGAATCCTGTATAGGGTCAGTGACCCTAAATAAAGGCTTTTTTGTTGTTTTTTGTTGTATATGAAGGTTATTCACATATTAAACAAAATGTTAACGAGGGATTCAATCCAGGTTCATGACTGTCGGGAATCGAGGGTGTTACCAACTCGTCCAACGACTTTGTTTTTGTTATTTATTAATATGTATTAATATATATATTATATATATGATATATTATCACGCCATCTGTTGTAAAAAATATAAACTATTCGACACGTAGGTTTCTTTTTTAATAAAAAAAAACAATTTTATACTGCCTTTACTGCAATGATGATATTAAACTGACGACACCACTGGGAGAGTTTTAATACTGATGAACCAGACCTTCCCATTATTTCATCATTGCATTAAGGTTGGTAGAAAATTGTTTTAAATTAAAAAGAATCATACGTATCGAAAAATTACAATTATTTTATTTCCAAAGCGCTATATCCAGCAAGGGATACTTGCGACAAACAAGGAGAAAAGTTTATTTACATAAGTTATTTACATTATTCAACGCATGAAAACATTAGAGATCCAGATTTTGTAGAAAATTTAGAATGTATTTATAAAATGAATTGAACTTTAAATTTGATTTTTAATCAGAAATCAGAAAAATAGTTTATATTTATTATACCTGAGCTGAGAGACAATCAAGTCACTATGACGTTAGGAACAAAATAAATAATTGGTTAGGATATAGTAATTTCCAGATAAAAAAATAAATATGTTTGTTGGTCAGTGTAATGTAATCCTCCCCATCTCTACAGACTGTGTGTCAGATTGGAGTTGACAACACTACACTGTGATACACCACAGGGACCTACCTCAGCTTGCCGGGTCCAATGGGACTTGTCATCAGAGTATTCCAGCCTCGGGAGTTGTAGATCTGGCAGTTGGACTGCTCACACACGGCATTCTGTCAGACATCGCCTCACACACGTGTATGTGTGTGTGTGCATGTGCAAATATGGATATATATATATATATATATACTAATCCGTTGTTGAGATATATATTTAAATTTGAAACTATTTTAAAGGCGTAAGATTTTTTTTGAAATTAAACAATTTTTACTGCCCTTACTGCAATTCCAAGAGTCTATCAACAGTATCGCTATAAAAGGAAGTTCCAAAAGTGCAATATAACAGCGGTATGGTAGATTAAACTGGCGAAACCGCTGGGAGGGTTCACCACTGATGAGCCAGGCCCTCCCATTAATTTTTCCATCGCAGTAAGGGCAGTAAAAATTGTTTAATTTCAAAAAGAATCTTACGCCTTTAAAATAGTTTCGAATTTTGATAACAGATGGCGCGCTAGTGCATCATATTATAGATATATATTTGCAAATAAAAATATGCAATAGGTGCAAATGTAAAAAGATATGCAAAGAGTTTCTGTATGTGTACGTGTGTGTATGTGGATATGCAAGTATGGATGGTGGATATGTAGATGGTCGTATGTAAAAGTGGATATGTAAGAGTCGGGTGCAGGAGTTGATGTATGCAAGATTTGTATACAAGTGAGCGTGTGTACAAGTGAGCGTATGTACAAAAGTGTGTATGTAAGAATGCGTGTGTAATAATGAATGTGTACAAGAGAGTGTGTGTACAAAAATGTGTGTATGTTATAATGCCTGTGTGAAATAATGCATGTATACAAGAGAGCGTGTGTACAAGTGAGCATATGTACAAGTGACAATTGACAATTAAATAATTTTTATTGACCGCTGGTCAACAATTACTCACGAGGAGTCAAAAGGGCAAACAAGTGTGTGTGTGTATGTAATAATGCGTGCGTACAAGTGAGCATATGTACAAGTGTGTGTGTGTATGTATAATGCGAGTGTACAAGTGAGCATATGTAAAATAGAGTGTGTGTCTAAGAATACGTATGTACAAGTGAGTGTATGTGCAATAATATGTGCATACAAGAAAGCGTGTGTACAAGTGAGCATATGTACAAGTGTGTGTGTATGTAATAGTGCGTGTGTACAAGAGAGCGTGTGTACAAGAGAGTGTGTGTCTAAGAATACGTGTGTACAAGAAATGTGTGTGCAATAATATGTGTAAACAAGTGAGCGTGTGTACAAGAGCTGACCTGGGCCATCTGGATGAAGACCAGCTGGTGATTGGTGTAGTTGAGGCCGGGGACGTTGCTCTCCACTCCTTTGGACTTCTCGTACTCCAGGAAGGCCTGTGCGGGAACAACACGTCTGGACATGTCCCGGACAGACAGACAGACGGACACTTACCTGGTAGGTGTTGTAGAAGGCAGCGTTGTCAGCCAGGTTGGTGTCCAGGGTCAGAGTCCCGTTCAGCTGCATCACACTTACCAATTTGCATATACCCTAGCTGTTGCATATTTACAGTAGTTGCATATAAATAACAGTTGCATATATAGAATAGTTGCATATAAACAACAGTTGCATATATAGAATAGTTGCATATATACAATAGTTGCATATAAAGAATAGTTGCATATAAAGAATAGTTGCATATATACAATAGTTGCATATATACAATAGTTGCATATATATACACAAGTCGGGGAGAAGAGATTCTTTTATATCAAGATATTCGTTAGAAATATCATCATTTCGGAGTTGATAGAATTTTGACCATCTTTCGTATGCATGTATCAGGGAACAGGTTAAATCAATGTTTAGTTGATTTCTGTTCCACTAGATGGCGCTCTGCCATCTAAAAACACATATGCTCCTAGTCAGGATATGCCTTCTTTATTTTTAATATATATATTCAAAATATGATATAATAGTGAATCCCTGCATATACACTCATGGACAAAACTTAAGGAAGTTGTATCTTTTAACATGTATATATCGGGATTCAGACAATAACTCTGAAAGATATCACAGTGACCTTTATTGAAAACATGCGAGATAACCAAGTGTGAATAACCTCTGTCTCCTTGAAAAAATTGACAACCGGCGACATCAAAGACTTTCTAAATCCATAAGTTTTGTCCATACAGTAGAACTCCTCAAATTCGGAAATTCTGAAATTCGGAAACTCCCAAATTCGGAAAGTATTGTAATGTTTTTTTTTACATACAAAAAATCAATTTTCACATGCTTTTATTTTGTTGATATTTCAACATTATTTTATTTTATTTTATTTACTTTTACTTTTGCTTTGCTTTTATTTAATTTAATTTAATTTTTATTAGTAATTTATTTTTAAATCAAGTGTTTAATTAATTTACTTTTACCGATTATTTATAATCGCTAATTAGGGGTTTATCCCCTTTTTTAAAAGCTTAAATAAATCAACAGTTTCATTTGACCTTTGTGCTTAGTTTAGGATATTGTCCAATAAGAAGGCAGCATTATTACGTCATAAGCCATTCACGCATTTTTTATTGCAAAGTTGATTCACCTAAAGTTCAAATTATCAAACATTTTCAGACATTGTAAGTTTCAAATTCTTTTATTCAACTCTCAATTTTTTGCATTTACAAGTTTGTTCTTCAACAAAAATAGCATCCAAATTTGTGCAAATGCAGACGCTTCACATAAAAATGTTTTGACTGTTGTTGGAAAATCAAAACGTCCAAGAGCAATCAAAAACATCATTGATCGATTGCCTGTCCATTACTATTCTTCACACAAGGCTTGGTTTAATCAAAGCATTTTTAGTGAATGGTTTTTTAAACGGTTCATAAACGAAGTTCGCAATTTTCAAGAAAATAAGTTAAGAGTTGCTCCAGATCAAGTAAAAGCGTTACTACTAGTTGACAATTCTCCTGCTCATCCAACAGAGCTGATCAGTAATGACGGCAACATTAAATGCAAGTTTTTACCACCTAATACAACATCTGTATTGCAGCCTATGGACCAGGGAGTTATTGTTGCCTTTAAAAGGTTGTATAAACGAAGACAGTTAGAAAGTTGTTTAGTATTTTCAAGTGATGCAGATCAGCCAAATAACTCTGTGGGTGAACAAACTTTTTCTAATTTAAAAAAGTGCGACATCAAGAAAGCGATATTCAATTTTGGAAATTCTTGGGATGAATTAAAATCTTCTACAATAAGAAATGGATGGAAGATTTTGCTTGAACACAAAAATAATTCAGATTTGGAAACAGCAGGTGATGCATTACAATTATCCGAGGATGAATCTGATGAAGATGAACAAGAAATTAGACGGCTGGAGCAATTATTTTAAAGAGCTAGAATTGAAGTAAATCAAGAAAGCATTAATGAATGGATCGATATAGACCTTGATGATCCAGGTCACAATGTTCTTAGCGATGATGATATAGTTGAAGCTGTTTTGAGTGAAAAAATGGAAATCAGCAGTTCTGATGATAGTTCCTCAACTTCTGAAGACAGTTTGGAGCCGGATGTTCCCAGATGCGAAGCGTTGAAAAGTTTGGATGTTGCATTAAAATATTTGGAAAAGCGCACTGAACCAGAAATGCTTGCAAGCTACAACACCATCAATAGTCTTCGAACTATGCTTATGAGAGAAGAAGAAGCTTTGTTAAACAAGCCAAAGAAACAGACAACAATCAGCAACTTCTTTGCCAAGCCATAACTTACTTGGCCATCAATTGCATTACATACATCATAAAATATTTTACTATTTTTCATCGGTTTCATGCTCAAAACTCATAAAAGTCAAGGAACATTTGATTAAAAATCGTAATTAAAATTATGTAATGTACATATAATATTCAACCTAAAATTGTTCATATGCTTCAAAATCTTTGTCTCAGTCATCTAAATGCCTATTTATGCCACATAAATATTCACAAATCTAACTCTCTCAAATTCGGAAAATCCTCAAATTCGGAATACCTTGCGCCCCAAGCTTTCCGAATTTGAGGAGTTCTACTGTATATATATTAAGGTGGACACCTCCGTGGATCTACCAAAGTAATCCAGCCAGCGGGGCACCCACCGTCTCATCGTCGTCCTCCTCCAGCCGGTACTTGGAGTATTGCTCCACGAAACACTGAGACTTCTCCGTCAGTTTGTCTATGGCGCTCTGGGGAAGCGGGACCCTCTCCTTGCCGTCCTGGTCGAAGCGGAGTCCTGGCCACACCTCATTGGTTAGCACGGAGGACAGTGATATATCTATCTATTGACCTCCCGTGAAAGGCCTACCTCCCGTGAACGGCCTCTCTATTGAACATTGACCTCCTATAAGAGACCATCTATTCAACAATGACCTCCCGTGAATGGCCTATCAATTGAACAATGACCTCCCATGAGCGGCCTATCTATTGAACATTGACCTCCCGTGAGAGACCATCAATTCAACAATGACCTCCCGTGAACAGCCTATCTATTGAACATTAACCTCCCGCAAGAGACCGTCTATTAAACATTAACCTCTCGTGAGAGACCATCTATTGAACAATGACCTCCCGTGAGCGACGCATCCGTCAAATCAAAAATGACTTAACCTCTGACATGCCCTAACTTCCAATGAAGTACCACCTCCAGAAGAGACCAGAAGTTTCCATGGGTCTCTCACGGGAGGTTGTAGTGTACAACAGTGTAATGTCACTCACCTTTGAGGGTGAAACCACGGAAGATCTCCTGGGCCACCAGGAAGGCGACACCTCCGAAGTTGAGGTACCTGGACATCTAGCTGTTGTCACGTCACATTGTCACGACTGGCCAGGTTATGTCATACAGTATCAGCTGTCCAGGACATGTCATACAGTTACAACTAGACAGGACAGTCACAACTGGCCATGTCACACAGTCACAACTAGCCAAAAGTTTGCAGCAGGAAGAAGCGAACTCACGTCGGACGGTCCGAGAGGTAGAAGGGTTCTTCCATTAGTCCAATCGGGATACCTGGAACAGCCGGGCTTCGTCTATATAGGGTGGGTAACCTTGTAGTTGGTTGTGGTAGGTACTGCCTCATGTGCTGATGGTGTTGTGGTAGGTACTGCCTCGTGTGCTGATGGTGTTGTGGTAGGTACTGCCTCATGTGCTGATGGTGTTGTGGTAGGTACTGCCTCATGTGCTGATGGTGTTGTGGTAGTTACTGCCTCATGAGCTGATGGTGTTGTGGTAGTTACTGCCTCGTGTGCTGATGGTGTTGTGGTAGGTACTGCCTCGTGTGCTGATGGTGTTGTGGTAGGTACTGCCTCATGTGCTGATGGTGTTGTGGTAGTTACTGCCTCATGTGCTGATGGTGTTGTGGTAGGTACTGCCTCGTGTGCTGATGGTGTTGTGGTAGGTACTGCCTCATGTGCTGATGGTGTTGTGGTAGGTACTGCCTCGTGTGCTGATGGTGTTGTGGTAGTTACTGCCTCATGTGCTGATGGTGTTGTGGTAGTTACTGCCTCGTGTGCTGATGGTGTTGTGGTAGTTACTGCCTCATGTGCTGATGGTGTTGTGGTAGTTACTGCCTCATGTGCTGATGGTGTTGTGGTAGGTACTGCCTCGTGTGCTGATGGTGTTGTGGTAGGTACTGCCTCATGTGCTGATGGTGTTGTGGTAGGTACTGCCTCATGTGCTGATGGTGTTGTGGTAGTTACTGCCTCATGTGCTGATGGTGTTGTGGTAGGTACTGCCTCGTGTGCTGATGGTGTTGTGGTAGGTACTGCCTCATGTGCTGATGGTGTTGTGGTAGGTACTGCCTCGTGTGCTGATGGTGTTGTGGTAGTTACTGCCTCATGTGCTGATGGTGTTGTGGTAGTTACTGCCTCGTGTGCTGATGGTGTTGTGGTAGTTACTGCCTCATGTGCTGATGGTGTTGTGGTAGTTACTGCCTCATGTGCTGATGGTGTTGTGGTAGGTACTGCCTCGTGTGCTGATGGTGTTGTGGTAGGTACTGCCTCATGTGCTGATGGTGTTGTGGTAGGTACTGCCTCATGTGCTGATGGTGTTGTGGTAGTTACTGACTCATGTGCTGATGGTGTTGTGGTAGTTACTGCCTCGTGTGCTGATGGTGTTGTGGTAGGTACTGCCTCATGTGCTGATGGTGTTGTGGTTGGTACTGCCTCATGTGCTGATGGTGTTGTGGTAGGTACTGCCTCGTGTGCTGATGGTGTTGTGGTAGGTACTGCCTCATGTGCTGATGGTGTTGTGGTTGGTACTGCCTCATGTGCTGATGGTGTTGTGGTAGGTACTGCCTCATGTGCTGATGGTGTTGTGGTAGGTACTGCCTCGTGTGCTGATGGTGTTGTGGTAGTTACTGCCTCATGTGCTGATGGTGTTGTGGTAGGTACTGCCTCGTGTGCTGATGGTGTTGTGGTAGGTACTGCCTCATGTGCTGATGGTGTTGTGGTAGGTACTGCCTCATGTGCTGATGGTGTTGTGGTAGGTACTGCCTCATGTGCTGATGGTGTTGTGGTAGGTACTGCCTCGTGTGCTGATGGTGTTGTGGTAGGTACTGCCTCGTGTGCTGATGGTGTTGTGGTAGGTACTGCCTCATGTGCTGATGGTGTTGTGGTAGGTACTGCCTCATGTGCTGATGGTGTTGTGGTAGGTACTGCCTCATGTGCTGATGGTGTTGTGGTAGGTACTGCATCATGTGCTGATGGTGTTGTGGTAGGTACTGCATCATGTGCTGATGGTAGGTACTGACTCGTGTGTAGACTACTGCAGTACTTACTGATGGTGTTGTGGTAGTAGTCTGTAGTACTCTGCATGTTGAGAGGGGAGAACGGCCAGGCTCTACACACCGCAATGTTAGGATTGGGCTGGTACATAGACGGTAATAGCCTACTATTGAATCTAAATGGGAAAATAGAGCAAAAAACTGTGTCTACATAGATAAAATTGGCTTAAAACTGTGTCTGCATGAACATAAGCGGCTTAAAAATGTGTCTACATAAATATAAATTATAACTGGGTCTAAATTAACAAAAATGGCTTAAAACTGTGTCTACGTGAACATAAATGGCCTACACTGGGTCTACATGCATATACATGTATATACATGAATATACATGTATATGGCTTAAAACTATGTCAACATGGATAAAACAAGGCTTAAACTCATGTTTAAATGGACAAAAATGGCGCAAAACTGTGTCTACGTGAACATAAATGGCTTAAAACTGTGTTTAAATGGACAAAAATGGCTTAAAACTGTGTCTACATGGACAAAAATGGCTTAAAACTGTGTCTACATGGACAAATATGACTTAAAACTGTGTTTAAATGGCCAAAATGGCTTAAAACTGTCTCTAAATGGACAAAAATGGCTTAAAATTGTGTCTACATGGACAAATATGGCTTAAAAACTGTGTCTACATGGACAAAAATGGCTTAAAAGTGTCTCTAAATGGACAAAAATGGCTTAAAGCATTTCTTTTTAATTCAAGAATTGAAGTTTTAAAATTTTCATCGGTCATCTAAGTCGGTATTGGTTGAAATAGACCCATTTCCTTGAATGTAAAACAAACGTTAAATTTTTTATCTCTCATGTGTGTAAAGTGCTTTCTGGCACTAACTGCTATCTACACGTTGAAAGACCTAAATAGACGTGCTTTAAAACTATATTTAACTATCAGATAGTAAAAAGGCATATATTGGATTGAATAAAATATTTATTTGCCAATATTTTGGCTGGCTGAACACCAACCTTTATTGGGGCATTACATATTTGTATACATAAACTAAAAAAAATCACAAAAAAATGTAATGCCTCGATAAAGGTTGGCGTTCAGCCAGCCGAAATATTGGCAAATAAATATTTTATTCAATTCAATATATGCCTTTTTACTAGATAATGATTTAAGTATGGATTGCTCTATTTTCAGTACATATTTCACTATCTACACGCTGTATTGTAGTAAAAGTACTTACATATCTGGCTTCTCCTGGAAGAGATCGGACACGATTTTACTACTCTCGTGTTTGAGAAGGTCCATGGCGACTTGGACGAAGGAGGTGTCCTCTGGAATATTGATCTGAACAATCCCAATTTGCATGTTATCATTGAAGGATACCTAAATGGGAAGTTTTATGTAAATTCTTGGTAGAATACAAATCTCCCTATTCTGTTGTTAGGAAGGGAAGATGGATGGAAGCTGCGTGAAGCAGGGAAATGTTATTTTTGGTGAAAATGTTGTTGTTGTTGTGTCCACACACAAAGAAGAGCCTCAGATGTCTCTATACATCTCTATCACAGCAATATTCTCTATCTTGGGTGTGTAAAGCTTCTGTTCTGGGTCAATTTTCTGTTGTTGTTGTGTCCAATGAAGAGCCTCAGATGTCTCCATACATCTCTATCACAGCTATGTTCTCTATATTGGGTGTGTAAAGCTTCTGTCTGGGTCCATGTCAATTTTCTGTTGTTGTCATGTCCAATGAAGTCCAATTCAGTCAATAATGTGGCTTGGGGTTGTAGGTTGAGAATTCGATATGATACACCTGTAGAAGGACAATAAATGTCCGAAAGCTCGCCATACAAATAAAGAAATCATTTCTAACGCCTAATTCTTTATTTTATCTACCAAGTTCCCCATGGCTATACCAAGTTCCCCCCTGGCTATACCAAGTTCCCCATGGCTATACGAAGTTCCCCATGGCTATACCAAGTTCCCCATGGCTATACCAAGTTCCCCATGGCTATACCAAGTTCCCCCCTGGCTATACCAAGTTCCCCATGGCTATACGAAGTTCCCCATGGCTATACCAAGTTCCCCATGGCTATACCAAGTTCCCCCTGGCTATACTATGTTTTTCTTTGGCTATACTATGTTTTTATCTGGCTATACCAAGTTCCCCATGGCTATACCAAGTTCCCCATGGCTATACCAAGTTCCCCCTGGCTATACTATGTTTTTCTTTGGCTATACTATGTTTTTATCTGGCTATACCAAGTTCCCCCCTGGCTATACCAAGTTCCCCATGGCTATACGAAGTTCCCCATGGCTATACCAAGTTCCCCATGGGTATACCAAGTTCCCCATGGCTATACAAAGTTCCCCCTGGCTATACTATGTTTTTCTTTGGCTATACTATGTTTTTATCTGGCTATACCAAGTTCCCCATGGCTATACCAAGTTCCCTATGGCTATACCAAGTTCCCCATGGCTATACCAAGTTCCCCTATGGCTATACCAAGTTCCCCATGGCTATACCAAGTTCCCCGAGTTATGTGAAAACACGTACCTGGCTGTATTCATTATCCAAGAAGTTGCGGTTGAAGAAATCGTCAGGATGGGCCAGCTGTATCTTCAACTTCTTCAGCTGCACACACCGGGGGATGTGGTTGGACACAAGGTCACATGTCGTACACACTCAGGGATCTGTGTGTGGGTCAAACCTATCAAATACACAATATTATATGAAAAAATGATAGAAAAAATATAAAATAAAAAGGTCAGATGTTGATATTAAAAATAAAAATGGCATATCCTGACCAGGAGTACATGTACTTTACAGAAGACAGAGCGCCATCTGGTGGAACAGAAATCAACTAAACATTGATTTAGTCTGTTCCCTGATATATCAATAAATTGGGTTGGCCAAATATCAGGGAACAAGCTAAATCAATGTTTAGTTGATTTCTGTTCAACCAGATGGCGCTCTGCCTTCTGTAAAGCATATGTGCTCCTGGTCAGGATACAATATTAAAGATATAAAAACACGAGTGTTTATTTTACACATAAAACAGACTTCTACTATCTTTACTGAGATGTAAAATATTGAGAAGGCTTGGATCATCATTAATGACCCCTCCCAGCGGTTTCGCCAATTTAATCTACCAGACAACTTCTTAGAACTCTACTGCTGTATTGGATCATTCTGCTTATATATGATACATTGAAGGATGGAATCTTAGAAATGGTATTTAAGTAAACTATGGACATAAGCTTTTAAGATAGTAGATTTATATATAATATTTGCATCGAGCAATTCTCTTCCGCAAACAAAAAGAACAAGGTATGTTAGGAATAAATTAATTAAAAGGCGATAACTGCTCCTTACAGTAAGGACAGTAGATGTGTAAAATAAACATTCGTGTTTTAATGATCCACTTCCTATATATAAGGTTGTCCTAAAAGTTCATAAACACCTGCAACAAATTCCAAATACGAGGTGTGTTCAAAAAGTATCGCGACTTTTGAATTTTCGCGGGTTACGTATATTCGAATTTCGATCTTTTTGTGGCTTTATGTTGGTACTCATGTCTCTCACTTATGCCGACAAGCTCGGCCATTTTGAATGTTCACTTAATTGTTGACAGCTGCTTTGCTTGCAGGTGTTTTGGATCGTCTTCGATTTTTACCTATTAAAAAAAATGGATCAAAGAACCTGTATCAAATTTTGTGTGAAAAACGAAATTAAATGCGCGGATGCATTCCGAATGTTGAATGTGGCATACGGAAAAGCTACCTTGGACCGAAGCAACGTTTATCGGTGGTACAAAATGTTCTCAGAAGGCCGAGAAGATGTGAACGACGAAGAGCGTGCCGGACGCCCGAGCACTTCAACAACAGACGAAAAAATTAATGAAGTGGAGAAAATGATATTGGCCAATCGTCGAATCACCGTTAGAGAAGTTGCTGAGGACCTAAACATATCGATTGGCTCGTGCCATTCGATTCTTATCAATGATTTGGGCATGAGACGGGTCGCCGCGAAATTCGTACCAAAATTGCTCAATTGCGACCAAAAACAGCATCGCATGAACATTGCTAATGAGATGTTGGACTCTGTCCGCGACGACCCAAATTTGCTCCAGAGGGTCATAACTGGTGACGAAGCGTGGGTTTATGGTAATGACGTGGAAATCAAAGCTCAATCATCTCAATGGAAGCTGCCGCACGAACCAAGACCGAAAAAAGCGCGCCAAGTTCGGTCGAATGTGAAAGTTTTGCTGACGGTTTTCTTCGATTTCAGGGGCGTGGTGCATCATGAGTTCTTGCCACAGGGTAGAACGGTCAATAAGGAGTATTACCTGCAAGTTATGCGCAATTTGCGCGAAGCAATCCGCCAGAAACGCCCGGATTTGTGGAAGAACAAAAATTGGCTTTTGCACCACGAGAACGCCCCTGCTCACACATCGTTGCTTGTGCGCGACTTTTTGGCCAAAAACAACACACTAATGACGCCGCAGCCACCGTATTCCCCAGATCTGGCCCCCTGTGACTTTTTCTTGTTCCCTAAACTGAAGAGGTCCATGAAAGGACGACGTTACGCTACGCTTGACGAGATAAAGACGGCATCGAAGGAGGAGCTGAAAAAGATTTTTTTTTTATGATTTTTTGAAGTGCTTCGAAGATTGGAAAAACCGTTGGCACAAGTGTATAATATCTCATGGGGATTACTTTGAAGGGGACAAAATAGGTATTCATGAATAAATAAATAATTTTTGAAAAAACACAAAAGTCGCGATACTTTTTGAACACACCTCGTATATATCCATATATTATATATAACATATATATATATCCAAATTCAATTTTTTTTTTGCAAGTATTTACGAACTTTTGGTACAACCTTGTACTTTCGAGAGTATATGCAAATATGGCGGGGGGATGCAAATATGGCAGACCGGGGCTATGCAAATATGGCAGACCGTGGCTATGCAACTATGGTAGACCGGGGGGCTATGCAAATATGGCAGACCGTGGCTATGCAAATATGGCAGACCGGGGCTATGCAAATATGGCGGGGGGGGGGGCTATGCAAATATGGCGGACCCGGGCTATTCCAATTGCATTTTGGACATTCAGAAGCAGGGGCTGCTCTTCAGCGTTGGACATTGTCTGGATGGTGATGTATTGTAATAAGATGTGGTTTATGTAGAATCGACACCTCTCTGTTGGTTAGTGTTACACTGACTGTACCTGTCTGTTACTACACTTGTCTTTTTGTCTCTTTTGTTCTTTGTCGCCTTAATCTAATGTTATTGCTAATATAAAACAATAATTTCTGAGATCCAGCCTCTGATTCTCTTACAGTTAGAGATTGTTGGAAGCAAACAACTCTTTCTCTCACCTTTTCCTCCAGCTTGGACTTTGACGAATGGTCCAGCCAGTCTTGTTTGGGGATTACCTTCAGGAACATGGCCTTGACGTCTTCTGCCAGCTTCATCACCTGAGCGAACACATCGTTAATACCGCATTTATGGAGACAACTCTTAAGGAAGTTGTACCTTTTACCATCTATATCAGGATTCAGACAACTCTGAAAGATATTACAGTGACCTTTATTGAAGACACACGAGATAACCAACATACACTCATGGACAAAACTTAAGGAAGTTATACCTTTCACCATGTATATCAGGATTCAGACAACAACTCTGAAAGATATTACAGTGACCTTTATTGAAGACACACGAGATAACCAACATACACTCATGGACAAAACTTAAGGAAGTTATACCTTTCACCATGTATATCAGGATTCAGACAATAACTCTAAAAGATATTACAGTGACCTTTATTGAAGACACACGAGATAACCAACATACACTCATAGACAAAACTTAAGGAAGTTATACTTTCACCATGTATATCAGGATTCGGACAACTCTGAAAGATATTACAGTGACCTTTATTGAAGACACACGAGATAACCAAGTGTGAACAAAATTACCTCTGTCTCCTTAAAGAAAAAAAAAAGAAGGCTAGAGGCAAATAAATGTATTTGAATTGTATGTTCTAATGGCAAAAGTAGTGAAAAGAAAAAAAACAATACATTAGATTTTTAATAATTCTGGAGAACAGTACAGACAATAGACAGATGATGGATCCAACTTGAAGAAAGGTCAATATCCACTTACTGTTGATAACTGTTATGTCTGTATCTGAGAGAATCCTGTATGGGAGAATACTGTATGAGATGTGTGTCCTTAATAAAGGCTTGTTGATGTTGATATTTATGGATAATGTTGTTCTAATGGAAAAAGTAGTAAAAACAAACCCAATACATTAGCTTTTCACCAATTCCTTAAAACAGCACAGACAATAGACGTAACACAGATGATGGATTCAACTTGAAGAAAGGTCGATGTTAATCTCTCTGTAGATAACGGGGAAGAATCCTGTATGGAACGTGTGTCCTTAATAAAGGATTTTTGTTGTTGATGATTGTGGATAAAGTTGTTCTAATGCAAAAATAATGAAATTCAAACCCAATACATTAGCTTTTCACAAAATCTGTAAAACAACATAGACGTAACACAAATGATGGATCCAACTAGAAGAAAGGTCAATCTCCACTTACTATAGATAGCTGCAATGTCTGAATCTGGGAGAATATCCTGTATGGAACGAGTGTCATCAATAAAGGCTTGTTGTTGTCTTTGAATTGTTAAGTATTGTCTATCTTTGTCTGTAGATAGTGCTGTCAGGAGGAGCTAACTACTGGGTAGAATGTAGATATTTACCTGAGCACGACTGCCCTCTTCCATCTCAGCCCGTAGATACATGTCTGTCATGGCCTCTGGCATCCAATCGTTGACAATATCAATACAGGCGTCCTCAGCTGACGGGATCTCGGCTCCCTCCACGGACGGTGGGTTCACCTGGAGACGGAACACCTCGATCATGTGGCGACTCCTGGCGTCGATGTAGGGCATCATGCCATAGTAGAACCTCCAGGCTAGGTACCGCCTCATTCTGCACATGGTCACATACCTCTCTCAGTGTTTTTTTTTTATTATTTATTAATCATCAAGGCGCGATATTGAAGAATACTTTGCGCCTATATATGCGCCTATGACAGTGGAAACAAACGAAACAACAAACAAATTAAAACTTAGGATTAAATATTTACAAATTTCCATATATATACAGTAGAACCTCTCTGTTAATGACACCTAATTACAGAGCCAAAGTGTCCTTTAGGGAGATGTGTCTTCTTACTGGAGAATTGCTAAATAGTAAAAATGGTAATTTTGGAAATTCAACTGTCCTTTGTAGAGAGGTGTCCTCTCATGGAGATTGTTCTACTGTATTGGTAATGGAAACTGTCCTTTGTAGAGAGATATCCTCTAGCGGAGTGTCCTCTCATGGATGTCGTTCTACTGTATTGGTGATGGAAACTGTCCTTTGTGGAGAGGTGTCCTCTAGTGGGAATGTCCTCTCATGGAGGTTGTTCTACTGTATTGGTGATGGAAACTGTCCTTTGTAGAGAGGTGTCCTCTAGTGGGAATGTCCTCTCATGGAGGTTGTTCTACTGTATTGGTGATGGAAACTGTCCTTCGTAGAGAGATATCCTCTAGCGGAGTGTCCTCTCATGGATGTCGTTCTACTGTATTGGTGATGGAAACTGTCCTTTGTGGAGAGGTGTCCTCTAGTGGGAATGTCCTCTCATGGAGGTTGTTCTACTGTATTGGTGATGGAAACTGTCCTTCGTAGAGAGATATCCTCTAGCGGAGTGACCTCTCATGGATGTCGTTCTACTGTATTGGTGATGGAAACTGTCCTTTGTGGAGAGGTGTCCTCTAGCCTGAGTGTCCTCTCATGGAGGTTCTACTGTATTGGTGATGGAAACTGTCCTTTGTGGAGAGGTGTCCTCTAGCCTGAGTGTCCTCTCATGGAGGTTCTACTGTATTGGTGATGGAAACTGTCCTTCGTAGAGAGATATCCTCTAGCGGGAGTGTCCTCTCATGGAGGTTGTTCTACTGTATTGGTATGGAAACTGTCCTTTGTGGAGAGGTGTCCTCTAGCCCGAGGGGCCTCATTCGGAGGTTCTACTGTATTGGCGATGGAAACTGTCCTTTGTAGAGAGGTGTCCTCTAGCCCGAGTGTCCTCTCATGGAGGTTCTACTGTATTGGTGATGGAAACTGTCCTTTGTAGAGAGGTGTCCTCTAGCCCGAGTGTCCTCTCATGGAGGTTATACTGTATTGGTGATGGAAACTGTCCTTCGTAGAGAGATATCCTCTAGCGGAGTGACCTCTCATGGATGTCGTTCTACTGTATTGGTGATGGAAACTGTCCTTTGTGGAGAGGTGTCCTCTCATGGATGTCGTTCTACTGTATTGGTGATGGAAACTGTCCTTTGTAGAGAGGTGTCCTCTAGCGGGAGTGTCCTCTCATGGAGGTTGTTCTACTGTATTGGTGATGGAAACTGTCCTTTGTAGAGAGATGTCCTCTAGCGGGAGTGTCCTCTCATGGAGGTTGTTCTACTGTATTGGTGATGGAAACTGTCCTTTGTAGAGAGGTGTCCTCTAGCGGGAGTGTCCTCTCATGGAGGTTGTTCTACTGTATTGGTGATGGAAACTGTCCTTTGTAGAGAGATGTCCTCTAGCGGGAGTGTCCTCTCATGGAGGTTGTTCTACTGTATTGGCGAAGGAAACTGTCCTTTGTAGAGAGGTGTCCTCTAGCGGGAGTGTCCTCTCATGGAGGTTGTTCTACTGTATTGGTGATGGAAACTGTCCTTTGTGGAGAGGTGTCCTCTAGCCTGAGTGTCCTCTCATGGAGGTTCTACTGTATTGGTGATGGAAACTGTCCTTTGTGGAGAGGTGTCCTCTAGCGGGAGTGTCCTCTCATGGAGGTTATTCTACTGTATTGGTGATGGAAACTGTCCTTTGTAGAGAGATTAACTCTAGCGGGAGTGTCCTCTCATGGATGTTCTTCTGTATTAATCGACAGAGTTCATAAAATTTGAATAAACAAAGTGGTTGTGTGTGAGAAGTAAAATAGATGAATCATTTATATCATGGAACAATCGATGTCTCACTTCCGTTAAGTTCGGACAGTCATAGATAAGGTGTTCAGTGTCTCCGCAGGAACAATTTGGTGTTTCCGATAGACCTCTTTTATGTAAGTATTTCTGGAATTTTCTCTCAGTGATAGGTTCACTGATTCAGAGAATGAAACAACCCCAATAAACAATTTACCATAGAATCCATCATATCCAGAAATCCAGAGCTCCAGAAATCCAGAAATTGGTGAAACCGCTGGGAGGGTTCCCCACTGATGAGCCAAGCCCTCCCAATATATTTTTTCATCGCAGTAAGGGAAGTAGAAGTTTGTATTATGTATAAAAGAAATATTCGTGCTTCTAAAGCCTTTCATTTTATAAATATTAACAGTATAAGACCTGTATAAGACCGGTGGTCTTAATAATGTTGTGTGTGTATCTATATATATATATATATATATATATATATATATATATATATATATATATATATATATATATATATATATATATATATATGATGATTTAAGACCATGGAATTGTTGTAAATACTCCAGATATCTACTACCACATATTTCGCCACGTGACTGTATATAACTTGTTATTTACTGCAAATAGAAAGCATCAAATAATATCAATCTGTACCGCGTAAGAATCTAATAAAGTATAGCAACTGTACAGATAGAAGGAATGGAGAATAACAGGAGAAAATTAAGGTTAAAACTAATCAGGCCTAAGTGAGAATAAGAAAGTAGGCCTATCGAGCCCAGTCCAATTTTTACGAGGTCGTGGCCCTCCTGGATGATGTAACTTCCCCCCCCCCCCCGTTTACGTCAGAAAAGGGCAGTGACCTGCTTGGACCCAGCGAAGCTATAAAAGGAGGCCCCAAGCCTCAGTTAGTTAGAGTCTTTTGTTTCAGTCTTTGTTTCAGCCCCAGTCCGCAGGCCGCTCCTATAGAGGTAAATCCTTTCCTGCCAGAAACCTCCTCGTCCCATTCCTTCTTGACGTCCAGACGCTTCTTAGTGGAATCTCTGTTTGTTTATTTCACATTTGGCCCAACTGTGTCGCCTTCCACCACGACTGCACGGTAGAGGTGACATCGAGGTTCGTCTAGCATCAGGTAACACTGGTCCCAGAAGTCCCAAGATATCACATATATATATATTTATTTACCACTTTGCGGCCTTCTGTTGTGCGTCCATGGCACTAGCTACTGTACTCACTTGGAAGGGTCGGTGGTGAAGAGGCTGCCGATCTTCTGAATGTAATTGTCACAGGTCACCTTGACCTTGAGGTTGGACGGACGACCTTGAACGCCCAGAATCTGGAAAACCTCGTTGAATACCTTGCTCCACTTGATCTACAACAACCCAGCACCCATGTAGCCAATGTGTAGATAGGCCAATGTGAAGCTAAGCCTAATTTTAAATAACCAATAAGTTTGATAAGTTAAGATGTAAAATACAGGACAAAATATGTAAATAAGCCAATATGTATACAAGCCAATATGTCGATAAACCATATGCAAAAAGGTATATCAAGCCAATATGTCTATAAACCATATGCAAATATGACAAAAGGTATATCAAGCCAATATGTCTATAAACCATATGCAAATATGTCAAAAGGTATATCAAGCCAATATGTCTATAAACCATATGCAAATATGTCAAAAGGTATATCAAGCCAATATGTCTATAAACCATATGCAAATATGACAAAAGGTATATCAAGCCAATATGTCTATAAACCATATGTAAATATGCCAAAAGGTATATCAAACCAATATGTCTATAAACCATATGCAAATATGCCAAAAGGTATATCAAGTCAATATGTCTATAAACCATATGCAAATATGCCAAAAAGTATATCAAGTCAATATGTCTATAAACCATATGCAAATATGTCAAAAGGTATATCAAGTCAATATGTCTATAAACCATATGCAAATATGCCAAAAGGTATATCAAGCCAATATGTATATAGACCAATATGGCTATTGAAGACTTACCGCTGAAGTCGAGTCCATCTTCTGCAGCGAGGTTTCCGTGATGTGCATCAAGTTGGGATTCTTGGGACAGCTCCTGGCGTACTGCACCCAGCAATGGGGGTACATTCAGGGATGTACGATGATATCATCCACGTAGAACTGCTATAAACACTCCATAGATGGACATCCTCTCTAGAATGTCACAGCCCTGCCTCGACTGTCGGAGCTCTGCGTGTAAATCCAGTACTCCCGCTGTACAACGTGCGAACTACATCAACACTAACCACCTAATGAAGAATTCATAAAAAGAAAGGCCAACTCTCCCGTCAAAATAGAAACAAAAAACTATGCGGAAGATTCCAGGAATCCCTCGAGGATTCCTGTAATAGAAGTCCATCCTAGACTGACGAAGGCCATTAGCCCGAAACCACAGTCTCCAGGTGAACGCTCTGAACTTGCGATAGTTGGTGTTGTGGCTCCAGTTCTCTAGTTTGTAGAGATGGACAATAGATGGCGCACAGTTTTGACATCGTGACCTTTATTTTTAACTACCTGAATAAACCAGCACTATCGCAACTTCCAAAGTACAATTTGGACTTGGGAAGCACTACCTTAACTATAAGGTTACTACCAGCACTACAAGAACACTACCAGAACTAAAGGAACACTACAAGAACACTTACAGGACTACAAGGCCACTAACATTACTACGAGAATACTACCAGCACTAAAAGAACACTACCAGCACTACAAAAACACTAACAGCACACTTACAGCATTGCAAGGCCACTACCAGCACTACAAGGCTACTAACAGCACTACAAGGGCACTACCAGCACTACAAAAACACTACCAGCACACTTACAGCACTGCAAGGCCACTACCAGAACTACAAGGCTACTAAAAGCACTACAAGGCTACTAAAAGCACTACAAGGCTACTACCAGCATTAAAAGAACACTACCAGAAATAAAAGTATACTACCAGCACTAAAAGGCTACTAACAGCATTACAAGGCTACTAACAGCACTACAAGGCTACTAACAGCACTACAAGGCTACTACCAGCAATACAAGAACACTACCAGAACACTTCCAGCACTACAAGGCCACTAACACTACTACAAAACCACTAACAGCACTACAAGGGCACCACCAGAACTAAAAGGCTACTACCAGCACTACATGGCTACTAACAGCACTACAAGAACACTACCAGAACTAAAAGAACACTAACATTACTAAAAGACTACTACCCGAGCCACTTACGTCACTCAGCTGTTTCTCCAGGGCCACCATCTCCACCGCCTCTTGCTCCGGTTCCTTCACCTTCAGCTGAGTGAAAGCTTTGGTGATGAGATGAGCGTAGGCCGTCTCCACGTCAGGATGGTCCATGGTGACGTTGGGGTTAGGGGACAGGGTGCCCGGGGTGATCTGTCACACCTCCACTTGGTCGTCCAAGATCACGGCAAATCTAATGTATCTTTCGTTGTCTGTCTATATAGATCTTTCTGTATGTCTTTCGTTCTATATACACTGATCTTTATATTTTGATTTGCATAAGACGGCTCTATATGTAAATTTTTCCGGGAGGAAATTGATCTATAAAAGCTTAGGGCACCTCTCCCGTCAAAATAGACGTCAAAACTAGACGATATCTATTGACCGTCGCCGCAAACTAGCGGCCTTGGGTCGGTGACAAAGCCACAACATTTTTTTCAGTTAAACACCTCTTTGGTGGATTGTGAAGATTCCATTAGATCCCTTGTGGATCTCATGGAATAAAGTCCGCCCTAGACTGACGAGGGCCATTAGCCCGAAACCATGGTCTCTAGGTGGAATGTTTCAGTTTGCCAAAGCAGGTGTTGTGGCTTTGTAACTGACCCAAGGTCGCTAGTTTGAGCCGACGGAGCAAATTGAAGCAACTTAAGTAACCTCCTAAGAATTTATATTCCGATTATAAACAACCCTCTATCCTTGATCCATCCATGTATACCACTGTATAGATGTCTGATAATTATGACATTGTTGTATATTTACTTGTACCAATCTAAATTTCCGTCAATTCTACTGATTATTGTTATTTAAGAAAAGGAACTGCTTCTTCTCGTTTGTTTTTATACAAGTTTATACAAAGCCATATTGAGCACTTTTTTCTAATTACAAAAACAAATAAATACTTCAATGGCCCCTGATTCATGCAAAATTCTAACCCCACCAGTGATTTTCTGTATAATATAATAGCTATGAATGACCCTGCTTCGCCCGAATTCTTCACGATTGAATGTTTGTCTAACAAGAAAATATTGCTTATACAAATGGTAATTGTTTTTTATTGTAATTCTCTTATGAGAGACTATAGACTAAAATACATGACTTAATCTGATATATCCTGATGTCAATTCAGGGACTTTGTCATGTCAGGCCAAGTACCATTGAGGCACGTTTAACATAAATAGAATCTCTGATAAGAGCCACCTCCAAAAGAGACCTATTTTATCTATGTTTTAAAGCTATGGTCTCTCATGGGATACTCTAATGTATCATTGTGTTGAACACACCGTATTACTACTAAAAGTCATAATGATAGAAAAATCCATTATGATATCATCATTGTCATCATTTTTATAAGCCTCAATATATGCAAATTGCTTGCGCTAATTTGCATAAGCTCCTGACTAGTATATAGGTGTCAAAGTGTAGTATCTTCAGCTACATGCGAAACTTTATTGAAGTTTGTATATATGAAAGCAGACGCTCTCTTCGCCGGAATATTTGGGAAGCAGACGAAGGCTGATTGGAATCATCATTATCATTATTTGGCAAGTTGCCAAGGTCGTCTGGGTGACAACCAGCTGTTGACATAGAGTTAGGTTGGATGTGATGGGTTCCAGGCCAATTCTGGAGATTTCTCTTCCAACTGTTTGTAATTCCATAACTGACAATCATTACTTGAATGAAAACTTATTTCTCACAATTGAAATAATCATAATAGAATTTTTTTTATGAAAAAGGCATCTCCTAATCGTGCAACTGAAAGTTACTGATGGCTTGAGCCATCTATCGGAATAAATATCAACTATTCTCGTTGATTTTTAATTATTCGATAATTGTCCAAATACCCATTCTTGATTAATCAAGAAAAGCTAATAACGGACTAAAATCAACGAAGATTGATTCAATATTGAATCAACGAGAATAGTTGATATTTATTCCGATAGATGGCGCAAGCCATCAGTAACTTTCAGTTGCACGATAAGGAGATGACTTTTTCATAATTTACGCACCTTATCCCAGTACAATGTCACATTTGTACTATTTTTTAACAGAATTTTTTTAATTACTCTAATGGTCCCCGATTCTCTTGCAAAAAGTCTAACCCCATCAGCAAATACAAGTAACCAAACGGTACTCTGGAACATTTGTAAGTACAAAAATCGAACTGCTTCTCACATATGTAGATATGGTTGGTATGGTAGATTAAACTGGCGAAACCGCTGGGGGGGTTCACTACTGATGACCCTCCCATTAATTTTTCCATTGCAGTAAGGGTAGTAGAAATTGTTTAATTTTTAAAAGAATCTTACGCGTCTAAAATAGTTTCTAATTTTCATAAATTAGGCATATACTGACCATTAACATAGGCGTTTTTAGATAGCAGAGCGCCATCTAGTGGAACAGAAATCAACTAAACGTTGATTTAACCTGTTCCCTGATATTTGGCCAACCCATTTTCTTCATAAATCAAGAAAATCCACCCACGAACACGTTTCGAGCTGTTGTCTCTCTTCACAACCTGACCTTTTTAATTTTTTTTCACATATACAACTTTTTGGTCTCAGTGGTACAGCCTACTCCACGCTGACGAGCGCCAACAGCGCGAAACGCGTTCGTGAATGGCTTTTCTTGATTTATCAAAAATTTGGGTTCGCCAAATATCAGGGAACAGGGTAAATCAATGTTTAGTTGATTTCTGTTCCACCAGATAGCGCTCTGCCTTCTGTAAAGCACATGTGCATATGTGGATATGCCTTTTTTATTTTTAACTAGACGGATGACCCGGGCTTCGCCCCGGGATTGACCCGTGTGCATATCTACCCGAGTGATATATATTTAGATAAGATTTTTTTAATAATTGTTTGTTATTAGCATTATCTATTTGTTTGCATCAGCATAATTTAATCTAATCTTTGATAGAGGGCGCTGTTCGTGAGTTAAGTATAATAATTTGAATATATAGTTTTAATAATTGATTTATATATTTTTTTAAATAGCCTATCGTCTTCCCCGTATTTTTTTACCTATGTATGGAAATTTTGGTTTGAATTAGTGAACTACTGCGAATTTGTATACCGGATATACAAACAAACAAACATACATTCATTTTTATATATATAGATAAACAACTATATATTTCTCTATATTTTATTTACCCTAAATTTACCTCCTTTATTATAAATAACCTTTTATATTACATTACCTTTTCTTGAAAATGAAGATACTTCGGCCAGTAAATCTAATAATCTATATATATATAAATGGATGTTTGTTGGTCCGTTGGTCCGTCCGTCCGTCCGTTCGTCAGTGATAATCTTCTACATCGCTCAACCAATCGTGATGAAACTTTGGGAAGATGTTTAGTATACTACCGGGATGGTTTCTGGCTAATTACTCTTTAGAAATAACCTTTCGTTGAATTTTATTTACAATAAAACGTAAATTCACTCGCAATCAGCGCCCCCTCGCGGCAGACGTATGGCCTGAAATAGCCTCGCATGAGCTTATTTGTAACGTCAAGCTTAGCCTATAGGTTAGGTACACAGCTTCGTACCCCCGCAACCTAGGTTCGAGGCTCAGCGTGGGTGTTTTTTTTTTTTTTTCATTTCTTTTCTATTATTGTAGCAAATTATTAAAAATATTATTTTATTTAAAATGTAGGCTTTTTAAAATAAAAATTAACATAAACAATTTTTTAATAATATTTGTAACAAACCTAGGTTCGAGGCTCAGCGTGGGTGTCTCTTTTTATTTTCATTTCTTTTATATTATTGTAGCAAGGTCTGTTTTTACAGCATTATTATATTTTGATTGGTTTATTTTAAATATGTTTGTTATGAAGGCTCTATGTAATACTATTTAGAGCACATTTTACATTTTAAACACCTAAGCCCCCCTCTTTTTAATATTGTAGCAAAGTATTAAAAGTATTATTTTATTTTAGATGTTTGCCATGACACTTTGGGAAGTTGTTTAGTATACTACCAGGACGATTTCTGGCGAATTATTTTAGAATAATATTTATAACAATAATTATAGCGAAATTAAGACATAGTGATTATATTCTGTGTTTGTGCATATATAAATATTTTACAGAAAATGTGAGAACGTTCTATTAGAATATCTCGAAAACAAAAAAACAATACATATAAACGAGTTCACTGACATTTATTAATGCAGTGATTATAATCAATGCTTACAATGAAGGGCTATATTATCTATATATATATAAATCACTTTCAAATTTTAACGTAACGTTCCATTCTCAATCCCGTAGGGCTTTAGATCGGCTAAAACATTTTTATCTTTATAAGTGAATATTAACTTTACTGTACTGAATAGTTTAGTATAATGTTAATTTAACATATTACAATTTAGCCACAGCAACGCGTGGCCGGGTTCGCTAGTAAATAATAAAAAGATTTACTGGCCGAAGTATATTTATTTGAACATAAATTGTTCTTGAAATAACTATGAATGCCGGCAGCTTCTATCTTTACAATAATCAAGACCAATTTTGGTCCCGAGGTATTCAAGATATGAAGGTAGCTAGAGAAGACTATGATCAAGTATGTTTGAGATAATAAAAATATTTACTGGCCGAAGTATCTTTATTTTCAAGAATTATGAATGTCAGCCAGGCAGCCTCTATTTTTACGACATTACTTTTTATAATACTTTTTTTTAATTCTGTAAAACCATTGATTAGAAGTGTATAGTGTGGGATATTGACATTATTTTTTAGTTATACTTTTATCATTTAAGCATAATATAAACACACCTTTGGCAAAATTTCCTTTTAAAATCACGTGTGTTCAATTTATATTCAATAATAGCTATGTAGAACCTATCCAAAGTGTTGAGAGGTTCTTTAAAACAACTTTCTATAACGGCCATTTTGACGTTTTTGTTTGCCATGATTAAGTTTAAAAGTGAAAAGCAGTTCGACTTTGCACTCACAAATGTGCCAGAGCCCTGTTTGGTTACTTGCACTCGCTGGTGGGGTTGGACTTTTGCAAGAATCGGGGGCCATTGGAGCATTTTTCAACAGAAAAAACTGTCCAATGCGGGAATCGAACCCGGGTCGTAGTGGTCGAAAACCAAACGGTTTAACCAGCCTTCCACCGACCCCCCCCCCCCCGCGGGTGCGCTTACAGTAAAAGCAGTCGCTAACTACCCACCATGATTATCGTGGCCTGTACCACGTGTACAAAGGATAAGCAAAAAAAAAAGTTTAAAAGTAAAAGATATATAGTGTGGGATATACACTCACCAGTAGAGCCTGGGATTGCATGTCGTTGGCGCGGGTCACGTGCACGGACAGTAGAGCCGGGATGGCGTGGGCGTAGAGCTGGGCGATGAGCTTCTCCACTTCTCCCATGTTGGGGGAGATATTGTCGAGGGGTGTGTCCCAGGAGGGGAAACTGTGGGCTGTCATGAAGTTGACAAAGTCGAGGGTGTTCTCGTCGCTTATTGAAGCTGTACATCCACACAAGGAGAGGTCAGTGATAGGATGATCCGTTGGTTTTCAATCGCTACAACCTGGGATTGAATTGAATCCCGCATTAGACACTTTTTTTCTATTAAGAAAAAGGCATCTCCTTATCGTGCAACTGAAAGTTGCTGAATTGCTGAAAGTTGCATGATAAGAAAATGCCTTTTTCATAATTTATGCACCTTATCCCAGTACAATATCACACTTGTACTACAGTAGACTCTCCTATAACGCGAGTTTTTACAACGCGATTTCGTACAACGCGATAAAAAAAATTGCGACAAATTTATTTATACAACGCGAATTTTCGTATAACGCGTTATAAAATAAAACAATTTACCCTAACAACATTCGCGTTATACAAGTTTTATTTCGTACAACGCGAATTCCTATAACGCGATTTCATACAACACGGAACACATTAATCACGTTATAGGAGAGTTTACTGTATTTTTCACTTTTTTTCTAATTAAAAAACAATGCTCCAATGGCCCACGATTCTTGCCAAAGTCTAGAAGTCGGTGGACGAGTGGGTAACACCCTCGATTCCCGACAGTCATGAACCGGGATTGAATCCCACGTTAACATTTTGTTTAATATGTGAATAACCTTCACATTCATTGTTGTAATTATCATAAACTAGGTTGATCTTGTTGAGCGGTACCTAATAAAATGATTTTGGAACCGAACCGAGCAAAAGTCTAACCCCACCAGTGAGTACAATTAACCAAACGGGGGCTCTGGCACATTTGTAATTACAGAAGTCGAACTGCTTTTCACATGTGTAGATATGTGGTGTACTTACAGTAAAAAGCAGTCGCTAACTTCTACCCACCATGATTATCATGGCCTGTACCACGTGTACTAGGGATAATTGCTGGACCGTGACGGGGGGCGGTTAACTTCGGCAACACCGGAGCTGACGTCACACCCGTACTTTCACAATCTGTTTTTGTATCCTGCATCGGCGTAGCCACGCTGACCTATATTTTCTTTCCCCATGATTATCATTTCATCAATATATATAATCCTTCCACCTTGTTGTAGTTAATTAACGAATAATGAACGTTAAGCGCTGTGTGTGTAATCAAATTGAAATACAACAATTAATATATATAGTCACGACCGTCTTTCCTCAATTCCTCATCGGCCGCTGTCACGGATGCGGGGGCATCATCATTATGATCATTATCATTATCTATAATGATAATTATTATTATTATTAATTAATATATATATAGTCACGACCGTCTTTCCTCATTCCTCATCGGCCGGCCGCCTCTGTCACGGATGCGCGCGCACAGGGAGGTCACGTGCTCGCCGGCGCCCTCGAGCCGGATTTGAACCAGCGACCTAAGGATCACCGTTGTAACATCTACAGTCGGGTAAAACACGGGCGTTGCCCGGGTCATTCGGCTAGTAATAATAATAAACACAAGGAACAATAAACCCTCCAGTTTCGACAGTAACGACCCTGGTTCCAATTCTACATTGGACACTTTTTTTAATGGCCCCCGATATTCTTGCAATAGACCAACCCCACCAGCAAATGAAAGTAACCAAAAGGGACTCTGTGACATATTTATAAATGGAAAAATCGATTTGCTTTTTACATGTGTAGACATGAGGAGCACTTTCAGTAAAAGCAATCATTTGCTATTACCATGATTATCATGGATTGTACCATATGAATTTAGAATACCTTTTAAAAAAGTATTATCGTCATCGTTTTAGAAGCATTTTCTCCATCTGATATAAATTAAAAAAGAAAATAATGTTTAAAATGTTCATTGGATTTCTTTAAAATGAAAATAAAAGGAAGGTATACATTCATGGACAAAACTTAAGGAAGTTGTACCTTTTATCATGTATATCGGGATTCAGACAATAACTCTGAAAGATATTACAGTGACCTTTATTGAAGATACACCAGATAAGCCAAGTGTGAACTAAATCGCCTCTGTCTACTTAAAATATATATATATATATTATATAATCTAAATATAAAAAAAATATTCTATAATTTAAAAAATATATTTTATTTTCATAATTGATAGTTCTACTTGTTTTTGACTATAGTTTTAGAACACGCCGACTTTTATATACTTGTTGTAAATATGTAGTTATCTAACCTATTTTTGAAATTCACTAATATAGAATTCATTTAATAAATTCTATATGACTGTGAAAAATGTCTTATTGTAATTTTCTTCAAGTAATTTAATATAAAAACTACTTGATAGTAAATAGTTATTTTTCTGCTTTTCTTTCAAAATGACACGACTGCAAACAATACCATTAGGTACTCATGTACTCAAAAGAACCAGCAATTAATTTCTATCTCAAAATAATATTTATTATAACATATATATAGATGACTGGCGACATCAAAGACCATCCACTTCCTTAAGTATTGTCCATGAGTGTATATATAGGATACCAAGTCATACTTACAGAGGGTTTTGCATTTCTCATAGGCTGACTTCAGCTTGGTGACAGCTTTGGTGTCCTTGGATCTGTCAATGGCCTTGACCAGTTCACCTGAGCACAGTGAGACGTTAGATGTCATCAGGGATGACTGGTCACTGGTACAAACCATTGAAACAACAACTTCAAAAACTCAATAGAAATCAACAAACAGCTTTACCAAGACTAAAGAGTGGCCATATAAAAACCTTAAAATTTCAAAATAGACAAAAAAACCTTCAATAACTGCTTGAAATTCAATAGTGCAGAAACTTCTCCGGAACATATCATGCTCAGAACTGACAATAGAGGACTTATTTCCACATCGCAAAATTGGAGAGGAGTAGATTTCAGGAATTGGTTTAACCATGGAGATAAGCACCACCACCACCAAGATGGTTGGTTCAAGTGTCTTTAGAACATTGCGTCAGGCAAAGAAGGTTAGGAACTGAATGTCAAGGCTGGATATCAAGAATAAAATGTTAAGATGGTTGCTTTAAGACCATATATCAAACAAAAGAGCGAGTAAAACCCAAATCTTCAAGAAGAGTGAGTCTAAGGCAAAATGTAAAGAGGAAAGCTTAGAGAAGAATGCATCAAGAACGTCAAGAAGAATGCATCAAGAACAAATCTTCAAGAAGAATGCATCAAAAACAAAGCGTATAGAAGAATATATAAAGAACAAAACGTCAAAAAAGGTGAATTAAGAACAAGGCGTCAATATGAATGAGCCAAGAACAAAGTCTCAAAAAAGGATCAGACAGGAATAAGGCGCCAAGAAAAACGAATCAAGAACAAAGTTTTAAAAAGAGTCCACAGCTGATCGTAAAGAAGAATGCATCAAGAACAAAACGCCAGAAACAAAGATATCGTTAAGAACAGAACGTTAAGACCATTGAGTCAATAACAGAACGTTAAGACCATTGAGTCAATAACAGAACGTTAAGACCATTGAGTCAAGAACAGAACGTTAAGACCATTGAGTCAATAACAGAACGTTAAGACCATTGAGTAATAACAGAACGTTAAGACCATTGAGTCAATAACAGAACGTTAAGACCATTGAGTCAAGAACAGAACGTTAAGATCATTGAGTCAAGAACAGAACGTTAAGACCATTGAGTCAAGAACAGAACGTTAAGACCATTGAGTCAATAACAGAACGTTAAGACCATTGAGTCAATAACAGAACGTTAAGACCATTGAGTCAAGAACAGAACGTTAAGACCATTGAGTCAAGAACAGAACGTTAAGACCATTGAGTCAATAACAGAACGTTAAGACCATTGAGTCAATAACAGAACGTTAAGACCATTGAGTCAAGAACAGAACGTTAAGACCATTGAGTCAAGAACAGAACGTTAAGACCATTGAGTCAAGAACAGAACGTTAAGACCATTGAGTCAAGAACAGAACGTTAAGACCATTGAGTCAATAACAGAACGTTAAGACCATTGAGTCAATAACAGAACGTTAAGACCATTGAGTCAAGAACAGAACGTTAAGACCATTGAGTCAATAACAGAACGTTAAGACCATTGAGTCAATAACAGAACGTTAAGACCATTGAGTCAATAACAGAACGTTAAGACCATTGAGTCAATAACAGAACGTTAAGACCATTGAGTCAAGAACAGAACGTTAAGACCATTGAGTCAATAACAGAACGTTAAGACCATTGAGTCAAGAACAGAACGTTAAGACCATTGAGTCAATAACAGAACGTTAAGACCATTGAGTCAAGAACAGAACGTTAAGACCATTGAGTCAAGAACAGAACGATACCAACAAAGAGGTGGTAAAGAACAGAACGTCAGCAAGAAAGTCACAAGAACTCACCTTTCAGAGTTTTCTTCATGTTAGCCCTGTTTTCATCCTTGGCCGACCAAGTGTCCATGCCGACAGGGAGGGAGTTGTACGTCTTGAAGTCCCCGCAGGCGAACTCATAGAAGTCATTGCAGGGTTTCTTGTAAGGGTCCAGGAGGAATAGAGTGTCGTAGGCTGCAGGACCGCAGGTGAGTCCAGCGCAGTGAGCAGAGTACTGGGGACTTACCCGACTGAAGACATTGGCGCGTATTGCAGAGTGGCTTAGCATGCTTTGGTTCTGCGCCACACGCTTGTCATAAGAATTGACACAGATATCGCTCTTCTTACAACATATATAGGTCGTATTTATATGCTATACATATACAGTGTTGTACATAGAAATACCAAGAATCACCACATGATGTAACGTTAACACTGCGTCAAATAAAAATACATCTGAAAAAGGTAGGTGGCATCCAGAAAGATCGCATAAGATGTCGTTGACATTGTCCAAGCAACTCAGGGAGAATATAAACATATCAGCCATGCCTGCCCTTGATTGGATAACATAGTTGACCTTGCAGTAGAGGTGGAGTGACCTTACAGTAGAGGTGGAGTGACCTTACAGTAGAGGTAGAGTGACCTTACAGTAGACGCGGAGTGACCTTACAGTGACCTTAAAGTAGAGGTGAAGTGACCTTACAGTAGAGGTGAAGTGACTTTAAAGTAGACGCGGAGTGACCTTACAGTAGACGCGGAGTGACCTTAAAGTAGAGGTGAAGTGACCTTACAGTAGAGGTGGAGTGACCTTAAAGTAGAGGTGAAGTGACCTTACAGTATAGGTGGAGTGACCTTACAGGTGGAGTACAGTATGGTACTGGGGGGGAGAAGTCCGACCACACCTCCCTGTGGTCCCCCCTGGACCCTTGTAATATTTGACCAAATTCTGGTTCATTTCCAAGGTGACTAACGTGGCAACGGCACCCATTTTACAATGAAGAGCATTGGATACGACAACAACAACAACAGTATGGAACTACAGTTACAGTAGGTTACAGTACTCACTGGAGAAATAGATGGCCAGTACCACGAACGCAATGATGACACAGATGAGCAGGGCGATGATGATGTACAGACAGCGGGTGGACGGGGGCCGCTTGCCCCAGCGGTCATCTTCTCTGGACATCCACAGACAGGCGGTCAGTTAGACAGCTCGCTACACCAGAGAGTCCTAGCTCGCTACATCAGGAAGTCACAAACTGTTTGAGTATCTCCGCTCACATTGAACAAAAAATCAATTCTTTGTTGACAATAGCTTTAGTATACAACTCACCGTTTACAGATCGCAAGCAAATCAAAAATGAGATTTTTTTTACCTGAATAGCTATATGCAAGTTAGAGTGTATGTATGGATAAACACGCCAAGACACCTCTCAACTTCCACTATTAGTAAAAACTAATTGTAACTCCCAAGAAGTTGTCTATAAAAAGAGTTGATCCCTAAAGGAACCATTCACCTAGAACGTTCCTTGAAGACTCCTGACTCCACCAGCCTTCCCCTAGAAGGTCTCAGTACCCAGTGAATGTTTGTAATGTTCACTTTTGAACCTCGAATCTATAAAATCTGTTATCTCCACAAACTAGCGACCTCGGGTCGGTAACAAAGCTACAGTAGTAGCTTCGACTAAATTATTTTCAACCAAATTCTACTGTCATAAAATATCCATAGTTTACTTAAATACTATTTCTGAGATTCCATCCTTCAGTGTAACATATATAAGCAGAATCGTCTAACACAGTTTTAGAGCTCTAAGAAGCGGTCTGGTAGATTAAATTGGGGAAACCGCTGAGAGGGTTCACCACTGACGAGCCTAGTCTTCCCAAAATATATTTTTCATCGTAGTAAGGACAGTAAAAGTTTGTTTTATGCGTAAAAAAAAATACTTTCCTGCTTAAATTTTTTCTTATACACAGTAAAACCTCCATATGAGGGACACTCCTGCTAGAGGACACCTCTCTACAAAGGACAGTTTTCGTTTGAAAAATTACCATTTTTCTCAATTAAAATACTCAATTTTCCCATACTTGGAGAAGATTCATCTCAAGTCCTCCTCAGTGGTCTCATAGCTCAAGCCAAAGATGCCGATGCACTCATTAGGCTCAGGATTTGTCCCTGTCTCCGTGATAACGGGGCCTTCTATCAGGAGATGGGCTGAAGGAACGGCTGCGGCCCTTCCTGCTGTGGCTATTGGGTTCTTCATATTCAGAATAGGATTCATTTAGAAACTCTCCGGTAAGAGGACATATCTTCTTAAAGGACACATTGGCTCTGCAATTAGGTGTTGTCCTTTACATTGACGTAGTTCTACTGTATTTCGCTAGATTAAGGTTAGTAAGTACATGGGAACTAGTCCCGAGACCTCCCTAAAAGACCTACCGCATAAGTACGGAGATCACAACGCCGTGGTCCATCGCTACAACAACAGTTTTCCAGTAAAAAAGTTTTAAAACGGAGAGTTTATAAGTTTAGCGCTGAAACGGTAAGCTATGTAGTGAGTATGTGAGCGCTCGAGGTCGCGTGGCCAGCGGTACTCAGATCTTTGAAGCTTTTTCAAGTTATTAGAGATTATAGTAACTGATGAGGCACAATTTGGATTATAGATAATAAACACAATGTAATAAGACCAAATCCAAATAAATAAATAGTGTGTGACGTTTCGGTAACAGCGTTGTTACCATCTTCAGACAAAAGTACTGAATGAGAGAATTTTACCAAAGCATGCTTTTAAATAGTTCCTGTTATCAAGTGTGTAAACAAGATAACAGATAAGAAGATATTTATCTGATAAACAGATGGGATAAACACCTGCTGATTAATATTCTTAGAATTAAAAGTTTTTTCAAATATAATTAAAAGCATATCTATAAATATCATTTATATTTCCTCTTTCTTCCATTCTGTTAATTGTAGCACATTTCTTTTGAATGAAAAATGCTTCTTTAAATTGTCTCTTAAAATAATTTTTCTCATAATCTAGTATCTTTGTTTCTTTTAGGTTAAAATTATTATGTCCTGTGATTTTTCTATGTTCTACAAGTGCAGAATTCTCAATTTTATCCCATTTCAGAGCATATTCATGGTTTTTCATTCTTTCTTTTAAAGTTCTGGATGTTTGTCCTACATAACATTGGTCACATTTTTCACAAATTAACAGGAACTATTTAAAAGCATGCTGTGGTAAAATTCTCTCATTCAGTACTTTTGTCTGAAGATGGTAACAACGCTGTTACCGAAACGTCACACACTATTTATTTATTTGGATTTGGTCTTATTACCTTGAGATTATAGTAACTTATTATTGTAAAATACCACGCTGACAAGGACCAAAAGCCCGAAACGCGTTCGTGTGGATGGCTTTTCTTAATTTATCAAGATTCCAGTAAGGAGAGAAAAGAAATTTAGTTCAGTCAAACGACCTAACAAGGTATGAAATAGACATATATGCCCTTCCTACCCTAAAATGACTCTGCGCCATTATCAAATATAATTGAATCAAATATCAGCGGGAAGATTAAACCCATCAATCCGGCTCTGCAAATCCACATGAAGAGCAATTTCTCGAAGCATATTATATATTTATAAATGTATGTAATTCTACTGTCCTCAAAGCTTATGTGCATAGTTCTTCTAAAATACCCATTCCAAGAGTCTATCAACAGTATCACTATAAAAGGAAGTTCCAAAAATGCAATATAACAGCGGTATGGTAGATTAAACTGGCGAAACCGCTGGGAGGGTTCACCACTGATGAGCCAGGCCCTCCTATTAATTTTTCCATTGAGGTAAGGGCAGTAGAAATTGTTTAATATCAAAAAGAATCATACGCCTTTAAAATAGTTTCGAATTTTGAAATCCACATGAGGGTGTATCAAATGGATGCTTCAGCAGCGGTTCACTTTATTAAAAATATTTAAAAATTACAAAATATGAATAGGTATATATATGATATATGTATATAAGTATATATGAATAAGTATATGCAAATACTAATCCAGTAAGGGGGGATAGTAGAAACTTTTTTATGTGTGAAAGAATCTTTCATGCTTGAATGTTTTTTATTTACAGTTGAACCTCCATGTGAGTGACACCCCGCTAGAGGACACCTCTCTATAAAGGACAGTTTACATTTGCAAATTTACCATTTTTACTATTTAACAACTCTCCTGTAAGAGGACACCTCTCTACAAGGGCAGTTTACATTTGCAAAATTACCATTTTTTACAATTTAGTAACTCTCCAGTAAGAGGATGCCTCTCCCTAAAGGACACTTTAGCTCTGCATTGGTTGGTCAAATATCAAGGAGAATGATACTGGGCGTCTAGAGATCAACTGTGTGTTGAATTCCGCCATTTTGTCCTTAAGAAATGTCTCACTGGGTTAAGAAGGAACCCCCGTGTCTCAGGCTGGAAGGTCAGCTGACCATGAGTCATTCATTAACTTGTGTCCTTGGCGCCACTTTCTTGTCGGAATTTCTCCGCCCTCTAGATCCGTTTCCTGGACACTTGGTGTACAAGTGGACGTAGGCTTGCACTCACTCACCTCTATTTCAACACATCTCCTGATAAAACATTTCTATGTGACGTAATTCCTTATCACAGAATTGAGATTTCAACAAGTAATAAAAAGCATATGATGTCGTTAAGTTTTGTCCATATGAATGTATATTAGCAACCAGTAAAAGCTTTACGGTAAGGATGAGTAATAAGCCACAACACCAGCTTTAATATAGATAAAGAATTCTCCCTAAATTGAAATTAGACGAAAAACATGGTGAAGGAAGACGAGTTTATTTTATTGATGCATTGGTGCAAGATTTCGGGTAAAAACCCTTCAACAGGCGAGCAATGAATACCTACAATTCATACCATTTGTACCATATTTCTTATAAGTCGCGCTTCATTGCTCGCCTGTTGAATGGTTTTTACCCGAAAGCTTGCACCTATGCATGAATAAAAGAAACTCATCTTCCTTCACCATGTTTTTCGTCTAATACCAGTTTTAACAATTACAGATATAAAGCCAACAATCTGTATACCATTGTTTCAAACTATGGCCTTCATCAGTTACAGGAATGTGACTTTGTTTTCATAACATTCTACGAGAATGGTTATAAAAATCGGTCGAATTAACGAAAAAATGTGTTTCTTTTAGTACCTGAATATCATTTGCCCATAACTTTATGTTACATATTTCAATATGGTAAAGATAGAGGCTGCCTGGCCGGTATTCATAGTTCTTCAAAATAAAGAGAACGCCCTTAGAGCCATAGAATAACTTTTAACGCCTTCATGGTAAACTGATGGCAGATTTCGACAATTTAGAAAGAGGGGATCATATATCGCCGCAACTCTTTTTTTATTAACGCGATTAAAGGGGAAGCTTTCGGGCAAGCCCTTTGTACACTATAGTTAGTTGAAGAAGGGCTTGCCCGAAAGCTTCCTTTAATCGCGTTAATAAAAAAAGAGTTGCGGCGATATATGATCCCCTCTTTCTAAATTTTAACGCCTTGCCAAATGTTTTAATTTTTGTTTGCTCCTGACAAGGACAAAAGCTTTTTGTCGAAATGTCGAGGTAATAAAAAGATTTACTGGCTGAAGTATCTTTATTTTCAATAAATATTTCAATATGTACTCTCCCTTTATATATGCATCTGAAAAATGCACTGTACATCACCCTGGAAGGAAAAACCTTACTAGTAATCATAAAGAATAAGCCATAACACCGGTTTTGGCAAATTCAGATAAAAACCAATAACCTGTATACCATTGTATTTTAAATTACTTTATATAATATTTACGAACGGAAAAAATATGTCCAGGGTAGCATAGTGGACATGGCATCTGCCTGGTAAGCGGAACACTGTGGGTTCGATTCCCATCCCTGGACACTTTTATTTTTCCTTTTATCATTACTCTTCACAATTCATCCTATCATACTTTATCCTTAAAGTTAGAAATAATCGCTATTTCTCTTTAAAAATAAATTTCGATTTTTTGTTTAAAAGAAACATTCGCGGTATAATTGCAATTTTCGTTTTACAATCATAAGCCGCGTTATATTGTATTTTAAATATATACCATGGTTTAGGGCTAAGTCTCTCATCAGTACAGGGGCGGCTTAGATTTCATACCATCCAACGTGAGGAGTTATGGAATCAGTCCAATTTACCAAACTGGTGTTTGTGAAGTGACAAGGAATAGATTATCAGACTAGAATACAATATAAAGTTACGGGAGGATGATATTCATGTATCTAGATGGGCACCTCTCGCTTTAAATATCCATCAGAACGATGCACTGTACAACACCCTAGTAGAAAACGTTACTATTGATGATAAAGAGCATGAGTCATAGCCTATTCATCATCTTTCACCACCAGTAAAGTTTTCTTCTAGGGTGATAATGTATCGTTCTGGTGGATAATTAAAGGGAGAGGTGTCTCCCTATTTACATATATATATATATGACATAATAAAAATATGATTTTTTATTATTCATAATATAATTAAAATTCTAGAACAAAATAATTACATAACCATAATATTTATTAAAATTGTTTTCCTAATATAACTGAAATTATAACTTAAATAATAAAATTAAAAATAAGAGTTAATTTTTAAAATGTAAAGGAATGCCAAACAAAAAGAATATAACCTAATTTGCTATTTAAAAAAAAATAATAATAAGATTGTTGGGATTGTCTTGGTATGTAAAACTGTTTGCTTTGAGAAATAATGAAAATAAATATAATTTAAGACATAAAAGGTTATTATTTATTTTTTTTATCCACGACTGCATGAAAGGTAACGTAACTAGAATATACGTTTTTTATGGCATATATATATTAAAAATAATGAAAACATATCTTGACCAAAAGCATATGTGCTTTTTAGATGGCAGAGCGCCAACTAGTGGAACAGAAATCAACTAAACATTGATTTTAACTGTTCCCTGATATTTGGCCAACCCATTTTCTTTATAAATCAAGAAAAGTCATCCACGAACGTATTTCGCGCTTTTGGCGCTCTTCAGCGTGGAGCAGTCTGGCCAAAGTTAAAATCAATGTTTAGTTGATTTCTGTTCCACCAGATGGCGTTCTGCCATCTAAAAAGAACATGTGCTCCTGATCAGGATATGCTTTCATTATTTTTAATATCAACACCTGACCTTTTTATTATTTTTTTCTATTGCTTTCTCATATATATCTATGTGTGTGTGTAGTAAAAAGAGACACCTCTACCTTATATATATACTGTCTCGTGACATGTGATTTTTATCACAATAAGAATTGCGTCATTCTTGGGATAAAAAAAAAAGACTTTTGTTTCTTTTCCAGATGCAACAATCTCCCTGGGATCATCTATGTCTGCCACCGTATCAAAGTACGTTTCAGCAAGAGGGTAGCAGTGGTCTACAGTACTGACGCTAACCGGATCTACGCTAACCTGATCTGTAGCCTTCTGGTTGGTTACAATGGCGTCAAGGTCGGGCCGCTACGTGTGCTGATTGGTTACCTCCTCGGTAGATATGTAAAATTGGTGTTCTGTCGCATTGGTGTTACATTCAACTTATTCCTCGGAATATATGCAAAATGGGTGTTTTGCCATTGTGAATGTGTAGTGTTGTATTGAACATATTTCTCGGGAAATATGCAACGTTGGTGTTCTGTCACATTGGTTTTACATTCTACATATTCCTCGGTAGATATGTAAAGTTGGTGTTCTGTCACATTGGTTTTACATTCTACATATTTCTCGGTAGATATGCAAAATTAGTGTTCTGCCATTGTGAATGTATAGTGTTGTATCGAACATATTCCTCGAGATATATGTAAAGTTGGTGTTCTGTCACATTGGTGTTACATTGAACATTTTCCTCGAGAGATATGCAAATGTTACTGGGAATATATATCGTTAAATTTAATATATTCTTCGGGAAATATGCAAAATTGGTGTTCTGTCACTGGGAATATATGAATTTATATTGAACATATATACCTTGGGAGATATGCAAAACAATTTTGTCACTGAGAATGTTATTGATTTAATTTATAACTTGTGACATCTTGTTCCCTAAACAGAAGCGTTTAATTTGTGATGTCAACAATCCGGTCAACTGCTCTCTTTTGTATTATGCAAATTAAAACTACTTCTAAGGAGTGAGGAACTGAGGTAAATTGAGCCATTTTATATACGAAAAATCTTGTTTTTTTGCAAGGAAAAACAACAGGGCAAATACCAAGGATACAAGTAAGTTTATATATTACAAATTGAAACGTTGGACTCTTTGTGAAAAGTGTTTGTAAATTGAGTCATTTTATCTGTGAAAATCTTGTTGTTTGCCAGGAAAGACAGCACCAGGATAACGAGCAGGTTTCCAGATTACAAATTGAAATGCGTAAGATTCTTTGTATAAATTCTGAAGATCATTTGTTAATTGGAAGTTTCTTTTTTAGCTTGTAAAAAACATATTAGGTGAAATATTTTATTGGACTTCAGAAAATTTGGTTATTGATTTCTAGAGAACATCGCAGAGGCGTTAGACACTGTAGTCCATCAGCTTTCATTGTTGGTTGGAAGTAGATTCAGATAAAAACATCAAACAACAACAAAAGCCTTTATTTAGGGCATTCCGCCCCATATAGAATTTGCCGTATTTACACATCAACAAGAGGAGAGGGAAGAGGAAACATTTACAACAAAATAAAGTTTGTCTCACATTCAGTTACCTATTTACAGATAGGTCATCCTCCAGTATCATCAAACTACAGTTTATGTAACTTCTGACGTTTCAGTCACTTCCTGCCACTCTCTCCAGGGGAATGGTTATAATACCCTGAAGGTATTGACAGGAAGTTACTGAAATGTCAGGAGTTAAACTATTGGTTGATATGTTTTTCTCTGAATCTTTGTGTAAAGTTTATGAGTACATTGAGCCATAAATTGAGCTGTTACCGAAACGCCACACACTATTTATTTATTTGGATTTGGTCTTATTACCATTCAGTACTTTTGTCTGAAGATGGTAACAACGCTGTTACCGAAACATCACACACTATTTATTTATTTGGATTTGGTCTTATTACCATTCAGTACTTTTGTCTGAAGATGGTAACAACGCTGTTACCGAAACGTCAAACACTATTTATTTATTTGGATTTGGTCTTATTACCATTCAGTACTTTTGTCTGAAGATGATAACAACGCTGTTACCGAAACGTCACATACTATTTATTTATTTGAATTTGGTCTTATTACATTCAGTACTTTTGTCTGAAGATGATAACAACGCTGTTACCGAAACGTCAAACACTATTTATTTTTTTGGATTTGGTCTTATTACCATTCAGTACTTTTGTCTGAAGATGATAACAACGCTGTTACCGAAACGTCACATACTATTTATTTATTTGAATTTGGTCTTATTACATTCAGTACTTTTGTCTGAAGATGATAACAACGCTGTTACCGAAACGTCAAACACTATTTATTTTTTTGGATTTGGTCTTATTACATTCAGTACTTTTGTCTGAAGATGATAACAACACTGTTACCAAAACGTCACACACTATTTATTTATTTGGATTTGGTCTTATTACCATTCAGTACTTTTGTTTGAAGATGATAACAACGCTGTTACTGACACGTCAAACACTATTTATTTATTTGGATTTGGTCTTATTACATTCAGTACTTTTGTCTGAAGATGATAACAACGCTGTTACTGAAACGTCAAACACTATTTATTTATTTGGATTTGGTATTATTACCTTGTGTTTAGATTACAAATTGAAACGTTGGACTCTTTTTGAAAAGTTTATGAGTAAATTGAGCCTTTTTAACTGTGAAAAATCTTGTTGTTTGCAAGGAAAAGCAACAGGGCAAATACCAAGGATACAGGCAAGTTTATAGATTACAAATTGAAACGTTGGACTCTTTGTGAAAGGTTTATGAGCAAATTGAGCCATTTTATCTGTGGAAAATCTTGTTGTTTGTCAGGAAAGACAACACCAGGATACGGGCAGGTTTCCAGATGAAATATTCATCAGAAACCAACTCAAGGTAATTATCTTGGCACGACATCCAGTATCTAACTACCCGCATCTACACAGCACTACTCGAGGTGGTAGACCACTTGTCGAATGTCTCTGCTATATATATCCAAAATGGCGCCGCGCCAAACATCTTCTGACCTTTTTTTTTAAATCACTACGCCACATAACTCTTGCTTCTCCATATAACCTGCATCTTCGGCTGAAAATTTTTCGAACTAAGATGAAAACTCTTAATAAAACTTGTGTATATATCTTGAGTCAAAAGGCGATCCATTAATTAAGATTATATAAAAGAACGTACCTGGATCTGTAAAGAAGAAGAAAAAAAAACATTTTTTTCTCTTAAAATATTTCGAAAGATTGCTCCCTCTTTATCAATTTATTGTACAGTGAATATAATCTATATTAATAAAATGCAAATTTCATAAGTGGTGTTCGCTAAAAACTTTCGTTACTTTTCCTAACTTTAACATGCGTAACTTCGCTGTTATCGATTAAATACAAAAAAAAATCAACAGAGTTAATTTTATTTATATATAAATACAAAAAAAAATTCAGCAATTCATTCAACTCAATCTAAAAAAATATTCAAAACAAGCAATTTTAAGATAACACCATATGTAAAACAGTCGGCCAAGAAAACAACAACGATATTACATCTTTCTCACATATTCACACACAATCTTGATTAATAATTAAAACTAATCTTTAACATTGTTTATTATACTTCATAATATATAATATTCGTTAGGCAAACTTTCACTCGGATAAAACCCGGGCGAAGCCGGGTACACATCCGCTAGTAAAGTTATATAATAAAGAATATAATAAAGTTTTCATGTTATCTACAATAATTTGTAAATTAAATTCACTGTACAATAAATTGATAAAGAGGGAGCAATCTCTCGAAATATTTTAAGAAAAATAAATGTTTTTTTTTCTTTACAGATCCAGGTATGTCCTTTTATATAATATTGTATATATATTGTTGCATCAGGCTGCGGTTTGGTAGACTCTTCAATCTTGATTCTCTCCTCAGACACTTTTTGCATCTTTCCAGAACGTGTCTCAACCATTCTACAAGGTTAAACCAGTCAATAATAAGACAACTATATTTTAAGGTAGCACCTAGAATATCTCTTTATCACATCAAGTTTAAAGCAGGTATTCAGTGTATTAAAATACAAATGTTTTATAGTACATATATTTTATAGTAAAAATCTGTTTTATAAAAATAAATAAATATATAATTTAAATTTTAATACACCTATCCCCCGATTTACACGGTACTTGTTTTACACGTTTTCGCTTTTACACGGTTTTCCAAATAAGTTTTTTTTTATCGCACTATACTAAATGCTACTGTGATTGAACACATGCGCTGTGTACACATCTCACGAGGAATCCCGAGATTATGTGCTGACTACATATTTTATCCTGTCAATGCATTTTATTTTTATTTCTGTGTACACCTATCCCCCGAATTACACGTTTTTCTCAGGAACGTATCTACCGTGTAAATCGGGGGATAGGTGTATATTAAAAAATACGCGCATTAATCATGATGCAACAAAATAGAATCATTTTAGATAAAAAAAAAAAAAGTAAACGTCTATGGATGAGTATCTCTTAGGAAGGGTGTTGGATCGTTTTTTGAAGACAACTCTTAGATTTATAAAATTAAACTTTAAACATATTTAGATATAGAGAGAGTTAATTATCTCGTATTTAAGGTAACAAAAGAATCATCTAATTTATATACATCGTTCTAACCAGATTCAACTTGTGCAAAAACAGACGACAAAGAAAAAAAATGAATTAAATGGTAGAGAGGGTAAGTTCCTATTTTTTTTACAAGCTTTCACACCTCAAAGAATAATCATTTTTCTTGCTTCAAAGGGCGTTATCCCGAAAGCTCGAAAAACGTTTAATAAATGATATTCATCGTTAGACGTTTGTTTTATTATCTAAAATTGCTAGCAAAGGATTATATTCTAAATATATGAATCATAAGTGAGATTGTAATCACTAAGGACATACACCAAAGATTCAACAAATTCTGCAGAATGTACTTAACTAAATAAGTGACTACTAATGTAATCATACTGATATGTAAATATGTATATATCTCTTTAAACTACTTTTTCTTTCATTCAAATGTATATATTTCACACGTAAATATCAGAATTGTGGATATAGCGTGTATTCTGTAATTGTTAAATAAAAATAAATAAAATCATTTTAGTTTATTTTTGAAAATAGAGAAATCCATAAATAAATCTTTAATTAAAAAGACATATATTGGATCCAAATATAATTTATTTTACCAATATTTCAGTTAGCTGAACGCCAACCTTTATCAAGGTATTATAACATTTTTATATGACATATTTGATATAACATTAAATATGTTATAATACCTTGATAAAGGTTGGCATTCAGCCAACTGAAATATTGGTACAATAAATGATATTTTGATCCAATATATGTCTTTTTATTTAAACACACACAAAAACCTTTATTAAGACACACAGGTCTTACAGAGGATTCTGCTTGGGGTTACAAGACGGAGAAACCTATGAAAGTGGGAAATATACAAAGGGGAAAAAATGGAGAAAGATTATATACACATGGTAAATATACTTTTTATTTAAACTTTAGTTCATATAAAGCAATAATACGACATCTATATATGATGCACTAGTGCGCCATCTGTTATCAAAATTCGAAACTATTTTAAAGGCGTAAGATTCTTTATGAAATTGAACAATTTCTACTGCCCTTACTGCAATTGAAAAATTAAAGGGAGGGCCTGGCTCATCAGTGGTGAACCCTCCCTTTAATTTTTCCATTGCAGTAAGGGCAGTAGAAATTGTTTAATTTCATATAAAGAATCTTACGCCTTTAAAATAGTTTCGAATTTTGATATCTAAATATAACAAATGAAAACATTAAGATGCGAATGTTTCTTTACTTTTCGTTTACTTTATGTTTCAAACTTCTACTATGTTTTCATCGCAGGAAGGATAGTAGAAATTTGATTTATTTGTGAAAAATAAACATTCGCCGTATTAATGCTTTCACTTTATTTTATGAAAAAGTTCTTTCTCTTCCCCTGATTTATAATTTAATAAAATCAACAAAACATCCAGTCTTTTTGGTCGTTGAGCTTGCACCACGCTGATGAGGGCCAACAGCCCGAAACGCGTCCGTGGTTAGCTTTTCTTGTTTAATGAAAGAATGGGTATTTGGCCAATTCTGGAATAATTAAAAAATCTACGAGAATAGTTGATATTTATTCCGATAGATGGTGCAAGCCATCAGCAACTTCCAGTTGCACGATGCCCCGGTGTCCCCCGATTCTTGCAAAAGTCCAACCTCAACAGCGAGTGTAAATAACCAAACGGGGCTCTGGCATATTTGTAAGTGCAAAGTCGAACTGCTTTTCGCATGTGTAGACATGTGGTGCACTTACAGTAAAAGTAGTCGCCTACTTCTACCCACCATGATTATCATGGCCTGTACCACGTGTACTAGGGATAAGCAAAAAAAAGTTGCACGATAGGGAGATGCCTTTTTCATAATCAAGGGTTAAGTTTCTTGTACTTTTTTTATACAGATTCTGTTGAGAAAGATTACTTGGTGCTTTAAGTATTGGTGATCATATGGCTGGTTTATTTCAAGAAACGTTGTACTGGATGCTTTATTGATTTTATTAAATTAAACTTTATCTTTTTAAAATCTCTTTGGATTTTATCACACGATTCCGTGTATAAGAAAGTCTTTATAGATTTCTCCTTGTGTATATGCAATGGTTCAATAAGTAATGTATACAATAGAAACATATTTACATATTATCGTAATTATGTCTTCTGACTAAATAAACATTCCTATTTCCATATCTACAAACAGAATTAAGATATCATGATGCATTAGCTCGCCATCTGTTATCAAAATTCGAAACTATTATAGACGCGTATGATTCTTTATAAAAATAAACAATTTCTACTGTCCTTACTGCAATGGAAAAATTAATGGGAGGGCCTGGCTCATCAGTAGTGAAACCTCCCAGCGGTTTCGCCAGTTTAAACTGGCGCCTAATGAGCCAGGCCCTCCCATTAATTTTTCCATTCCAGTAAGGGCAGTAGAAATTGTTTATTTTAAAAAGAATCATACGCGTCTATAATAGTTTAGAATTAAGATATATTTTGTATATTTTTTAAAAATACAGCCTGAAGTAAACATAAGAATCCGATAATGATCGGTGATGGAGTTTCTGTTTAAGTCCGGTGACATTTCAGCCATTGTAATTCACTGGAAGCTAAACTCTGTGTATGAAGCCATGGATAGAAGCACAATACAAAGATGGATTCAGAGCTCCAGACTGGTGATTTTAATATTAGTGATAAGGAAAGTCCAGGTAAACCAATCTCTGTAGTGACGGACCGAAATTCCGCTCTAACGGAGGAATTGATCAAGAATAACCGGACAATGACGACTTATCAAATAATGAAAAAAAAATCCTTTTCTAAAGGAAGTGTTCTATGATCTTGGATTTCGAAAATTATGCTAAAAATGGGTGAGGAAATTTCTAACACGAGAATCAGTCTGATGTACAATTAAAGGGAGAGGTGATTTTTGGTATATATGCATATAGATCGAAATTTTTTCGGGATGATATGTATATATGTAAAGCGCTGCCTTGGAATACGTTATATCCTGGTAGGGAAGATTCCTGATTTCTTCCTTGCAGAAATCAATAATCCAATGGGAAGATTAATTGCCAGACAAATGTTCACCCGTATGGTCAGAATTTCCAGAAAGTATGCAACTTAAATGAAATCTGAATTTTCCGTCAAACTTCCCGGAGTGCAACTTGGATCTCCCGGCGGCCGCTTCCTTCCTGTCAGGTTCCTACATCCAGCCAGATATGCAACTTTAGATCGTCAATTGACTCGAGAAACTGATTAGAAAATACCTCCTGTGTAATAGCATTTTAAGTTTATATGAATATAGGCAAAGATGGTGACTGATTTATATCATGGCTCCTATTTTGCATATCCATCCAGATATGCAACTTTAGATGTAGAGAAAACCTCCTGTGTTAACTGCATTTGATGTTTATAGAAATATAGGCGAAGATGGGTATTGATTTCTAGACTGGCTCCTACTTTGCACATCTATCCAGATATGCAACTTTAGACAGCCGACTGACTTAAAAAACAATATGAAGAATATTTCGGTGTGTAACCGCATTTGGAGTTAATAGGAATATAGACAAAGGGTGTGACTGATTTATAGCCTGTCTCATACTTTGCATATACAGCTAGATATGCCAGTTTAGATCGCTAACTGACTCGAGGAACTGTATAGAGAATACTTCCTGTGTAACCGCATTTGAAGAGTTTATAGATAAAGATACTACGGTGGCTGATTACTGGCCTGACTTCCATTTTGCACATCCATCCTGCTATGCAACTTTATATATTTCTGTCTGCTGAATGACTCAAGAAACTGTATAGAGAGAGGCCTGTGTTATGATCGGAGTTGAATCCTATAGGAATAAAGGCAAATATGCAAAAGTGGTCGATTAATGGCCGAGCTCCTACTTTGCATATCCATCAAGATATGCAACTTTAGACCCTACTGTCCAGTGGAATTGAAGACAAACTATCAACATTTAGTGATAAACATTTCATTCAAACAACGTCAGTAAATATAGGACTATGAATTGATGACAAGTAGGTGACATTTATTCCAGTTTTTCGAGTATTTCAACGGCCGATTCTTTGTATTTCGGTGTCTGAAGGAAACTCTATATTCATCCGATGTCTACCACATGTTGTGATATCAGCGTATGACTCAGTATTGTACAGTAGCAGATGGCGCCGTGACTTCAACACTGTGTGCAAGTTCTCAACCAGATCCGTGTCTTATTCACCATGTTACATGCAATGACTTGTAACAGCCTTCTCTCTGGAATTTCAATCTAAATCAGGAATAACCCCACAGAGGTTGTTCACACTTGGTTATCTCGTATGTCTTCAATAAAGGTCACTGTAATATCTTTCAGAGTTATTGTCTGAATCCCGATATACATGGTAAAAGGTACAACTTCCTTAAGTTTTGTCCATGAGTGTATATTGGTTATTTCGTGTGTCTTCAATAAAGGTCACTGTAATATCTTTCAGAATTATTGTCTGAATCCTGATATGCATGCTAAAAGGTACAACTTCCTTAAGTTTTGTCCATGAGTGTATATTGGTTATTTCGTGTGTCTTCAATAAAGGTTACTGTAATATCTTTCAGAATTATTGTCTGAATCCTGATATGCATGCTGAAAGGTACAACTTCCTTAAGTTGTGTCCGTGAGTGTAGTTATCTCGTGTGTCTTCAATAAAGGTCACTGTAATATCTTTCAGAGTTATTGTCTGAATCCTGATATACATGCTAAAAGGTACAACTTCCTTAAGTTTTGTCCATGAGTGTATATTGGTTATTTCGTGTGTCTTCAATAAAGGTCACTGTAATATCTTTCAGAATTATTGTCTGAATCCTGATATGCATGCTGAAAGGTACAACTTCCTTAAGTTTTGTTCACACTTGGTTATTTCGTGTGTCTTCAATAAAGGTCACTGTAATATCTTTCAGAATTATTGTCTGAATCCTGATATGCATGCTGAAAGGTACAACTTCCTTAAGTTGTGTCCATGAGTATAATAAACTATATATAAGGAGACAGAGTTTGTTCACACTTGGTTATCTTGTTTGTCTTCAATAAAGGTCACTGTAATATCTTTCAGAGTTATTGTCTGAATCCCGATATACATGGTAAAAGGTACAACTTCCTTTGTCTATGAGTATATATAATGAAGATATAGATAATTATGAAGAATTGGATATCCTGGTATCTCTCTTTCACAAGCTAATGGTGATAGACAGACCTGTCTACGTAACACCAACGTGTTTACTGCAGTACATCGGTGGTAGAGTACTGATCTAGTACTCCCCGATGTCAACGATGGCTGGCTAGACGGTCAGTGGAGTCCCGGTGGACGGACTGCGGAGGTGCGGGCGAGCTGCCACGCTGGCACAGATCCAACTGCCGCTGTCCAAGGCCAGCCGTGGCGCACAAAGCTGGCATCTGGCCACTGCCTCTCTTCCTTCCTTCCTTGTATTCTCCTCCATCTCTCTTCACAGCTCTTTATAAGTTGGATATAACCATCTGGAATATATGATACAATAGAACTACCTCCCTGTAAAGCTCAACACCTAGTTGCAGAGCTAAATGTCCTTTAGGGAGAGCTGTCCTCTTTCCGGAGAGCTGCTAAAAAATGATAATTTTGCAAATAAAAACTGTCCTTTGTAGAGAGGTGTCCTCTAGCGTGAGTATCCTCTCATGGAGGTTCTACGGTATTATCAAAAGAACAAAATCGGGCCAACATGCACTTCAACAGAAGAATTCTATATACAGTTACGGGCGTCATCAATTCTTTTTCATCTCTGTCACCATTTGCTTTTTTTTTTTTTTTTGGAATGGCGCTCTCCTATTGGTTGGCTACGATCACGCCACCTTTGCCCCCCCCCCCCCCCCCCACTCGCTTTGTTGTTTTTGTAACTATTGTGTTGTAGCGGGTCGCTCCTTAAATAAATGCATATATTAGTTATTAACTAAATGGAATCCTCTCTTTCCCAGTAAGAGACGCCTACGGAAGCCAACAGTACATAGACAGATAAAGCACATAGGCTATAGTTATTAACTAATATATGCATTTATTTAAGGCGCCAATTTATAATTGTAACGAATAGTATTTGAATAAAAACATTCAATCGGGTAAAACACGGGCGTTGCCCGGGTCATTCGGCTAGTTAGAAGTATAACTTCCAGCTAACTATACGCCAGTTTCTTGTAAGGTTTTTTTAGTCGAACTTTTGAGTATTTCTACCCTTCTGAAGGAGTAGAAAATAAACCAGGTTCTCATTTTTACTCCTGTAGAAGGTCAGAAATTCCCGAAAGCTCGGGGCATAATAAAAAAACTTACAAGAAAAATTTAGACCTATGGTTTTTATATCTTTTTGATAGTGTACTTTTTATCAATCTGATAAGTGAACTGCGCCCATCCTGTTCTGATAGCCAATACTTCCTGTTCTGGACCGTGGTTCTCCTCTGTGCCATCTCTTCCTAATATATTCCTCCTTCTTCCATCCTGTCCTCTCAGTCATCTCTCAGCGCTGTCTTTATTCCATGTAGAAGAGGGTATAAACAACAGTAATAGTAACAATAATCAGTAATGTTATTTAGAATGTAAATAGACAAAAGAATTGCTATAAAGTATGAAATAAAAATAAACGATAGCAATAAGTTTCTTTATACGTGAAAATTTAATGCAAGCTTTCGGATCTTATCGATCCTTCCACAGGCCAAGCTATAAGCTGAGAGAAAGAAAGAGTATATATAGATGTAGAATATTATTTACATACACCTAACGAAGATAGAAAATAAAAATATAAAAATAAATATAAACACATTTACATAAAATAATATATAAATTTCGCCAGACTACAGGACATCTAAATGTTCGAAAATTAAGACGCAAGTAAAATTCTATCTACATACGAACAAAACATGGTATATGGGCTATGGGTGTGAAGGTCAAACTGGGGAAGATGAGGAAGGATCTGGTGAAAAGGAAGGGCTGGGCTGTTTTTTAGTTAGTTAGAACTACCATCTCAGTACCACTCATTCAGGAAAAAACAGCCCAGCCCTTCCTTTTCACCAGATCCTTCCTCATCTTCCCCAGTTTGACCTTCACACCCATAGCCCATATACCATGTTTTGTTCGTATGTAGATAGAATTTTACTTGCGTCTTAATTTTCGAACATTTAGATGTCCTGCAGTCTGGCGAAATTTATATATTATTTTATGTAAATGTGTTTATATTTATTTTTATTTTTATATTTTTATTTTCTATCTTCGTTAGGTGTATGTAAATAATATTGTACATCTATATATACTCTTTCTTTCTCTCAGCTTATAGCTTGGCCTGTGGAAGGATCGATAAGATCCGAAAGCTTGCATTAAATTTTCACGTATAAAGAAACTTATTGCTATCGTTTATTTTTATTTCATTCTTATTTACAATGTATCAAATTGGGGGGGAAAGAAAGAAAGGTCTTGGCATAAAGTCATTAAATATAAGATATTAGCTGTTCTTTTACTGCGATGTAAATATATTGGGAGAGCCTGGCTCATCAGTGGTGAACCCTTACAGTGGTTATGTCAGTTTACCTTATTGCATTAGGCTTTTCTGCAAATATAGACGGATATATTTTAGGAATTGTCGCGGTAAGGGTATTTTAAAAGTCTTATGATTGGTAGATTAAACTGGCGAAACTGCTGGAAGGGTTCCACAAATGATGAGCCAAGCCCTCTCAATATTGTTTCATCGCAGTAAGGAAAGTGGAAAGTTTGTTTTATTTGTGGAAAAAAAGGCAAAATCGCGATAAATACTTGCAATTCCTAAAAGCCACCAAACTATAAATTGATCAAGGAAAGAATTATGCAAATTTAAAGCAGAACCAGTTCCAGGAAACGGCGTGTGTTGTGGAAGTCAGGTGTGTGTTGACAGGTGCCAATTTGCATAGCATTTCGCGGATTTGTTCGGCTATGGCGACATCCTTGGAGTGTCATACGTGATGTCGCATTGAGTGTCGCAAATTGTGTCACACGGACAACAAAATCTCCAGATCTCCTTCCATCGTCTGCCGAGATATGTAAATTCCATCTACACTCCCAACTCCTCTCTGTTACAATCCCGACCAAGGGGGTTGGTGGAAGGATGGTCTAAACCGTTTGTTTTCGACCGCTACGACCCGGGTTCAATTCCCGCATTGAGCACTTTTTTTTATAATAAAAAAATGCTCCAATGACCCCTGATTCTTGCAAAAGTCCAACCCCACCAGTGAATGCAAGTAAACAAACAGAACTCTGGCATATTTGTAAGTGCAAAGTCGAACTGATTTTCACATGTGTAGACATGTTGTGCAACTTATAGTAAAAGCAGTTGCTTACTTCTACCCACCATGATTATCATGGCCTGTACCATGTGTACTAGAGATAAACAAAAAAAAAATAATCCCGACAAATACAACACCACACAAAGCACAAATGTTTTTTTTTTAACCAAATAAAGCAAAATTTCTACTGTCCTTACTGAGATCCCTGCAGCGACAAGAGTAGATGTACAAATGTATAAACCATAATCCGAATTAAAGAAATGTAGTACTGTATATATTACGATTCACAAGCGCGCCATCTGTTATGAAAATTCGAAACTATTTTAGATGCGTATGATTCTTTTTGAAATTAAACAATTTCTACTGCCCTTACTGCAATGGAAAAATTAATGGGAGGGCCTGGCTCATCAGTGGTGAACCCTCCCAGCGGTTTCGCCAGTAGTACTGTATATGTTTGTTTGTTTTTAAAACATTTAGCAGTCTTAAGAGAAATCAGGCTGATGGACTGGATGGTAGGAAGCTATGAAGAAATAAATAACTCAAGATATAGAAGTTTGGCGTCACTCGAAACCTGGACCTACTTAAGAAATTGAAGGATTGATGAACTGGATGGGAAACTATGAAGAAATAAAGAACTCAAGATAGAGAAGTATGGCGTCACTCGAAACCTGGACCTACTTAAGAAATTGAAGGATTGATGAACTGGATGGGAAACTATGAAGAAATAAAGAACTCAAGATAGAGAAGTATGGCGTCACTCGAAACCTGGACCTACTTAAGAAATTGAAGGATTGATGAACTGGATGGGAAACTATGAAGAAATAAAGAACTCAAGATAGAGAAGTTTGGCGTCACTCGAAACCTGGACCTACTTAAGAAATTGAAGGATTGATGAACTGGATGGGAAACTATGAAGAAATAAAGAACTCAAGATAGAGAAGTATGGCGTCACTCGAAACCTGGACCTACTTAAGAAATTGAAGGATTGATGAACTGGATGGGAAACTATGAAGAAATAAAGAACTCAAGATAGAGAAGTTTGGCGTCACTCGAAACCTGGACCTACTTAAGAAATTGAAGGATTGATGAACTGGATGGGAAACTATGAAGAAATAAAGAACTCAAGATAGAGAAGTTTGGCGTCACTCGAAACCTGGACCTACTTAAGAAATTGAAGGAGTTATGAACTGGATGGGAAACTATGAAGAAATAAAGAACTCAAGATAAAGGCTGCCTGTCCGGCATTCATATTTATATAAAAAATAGACACTTCGGCTAGTTAGAGTTTTTATTTTCTCAACGTTTCAACAAAAATCTTTTGTCATCGTCAGGAGAAGTAAATTGTACTATTGTCGAATTGATAAGGTACAATTTGGATTATAGATTATAAACACAAGGTAATAAGACCAAATCCAAATAAATAAATAGTGTGTGACGTTTCGGTAACAGCGTTGTTGCCATCTTCAGACAAAAGTACTGAAGAGTACATAAAAGTACATTTAGTACTTTTGTCTGAAGATGGTAACAACGCTGTTACCGAAACGTCACACACTATTTATTTATTTGGATTTGGCCTTATTACTTTGTACTATTGTACTAAATTCTAAAAATCACGTGAGAACACCCTTGCAAACCTCAAAACAATTTTTAACACCTTGCCAAATGCTTTATCTTTATTTACTTCTCCTGACGAAGACAAAAGATTTTTGTCGAAACGTTGAGAAAAATAAAAAACTCTAACTGGCCGAAGTGTTTATTTTTCATAGAAATCAAGATAGAGATTTATAAAGACAAAGGTCACCTCTCCCGTCAAAATAGACCTTCGCTGCAAACTAGAAGACTCAGGTAGGTAACAAAGCCATAACACCAGCTTTGGCCAACTGAGAAGCGTCCACCTAGAGACATGGTTTCGATTAATGGCCCTTGTCAGTCTAGGGCGGACTTTATTCCATGAGATCCACAAGGGATCTAATGGAATCTTCACAATCTACCAAAGAGATGTTTAACTGGCAAAGTGGCTGGGTCAAATCTATGGCTAAAATATAGATGGAAAATGTCCATCAAGCTAGAGAAGTATGGAACTACTGGAGTCAAGACTTACTCAAGAGTAAAGAAACTGGAGAAAAATAGGTATAGTTAAACCTGTCTATAGCGACTTCTCTCTATAGCGCCCGATTTTAAATACGTAGTACGATGCGATTTACATTAAAAGTGACTTGTATAGCATCCCCTCTCTATAGCACCCTATTTTGGTGAGTCCCAAGAGGGGGCGCTATAGACAGGTTTAACTGTATGAGGTTGTCCCAAAAGTTCGTGTTTTTCTTAAAACGCTGTTTTCTTATTACTTGGCGAATAATATTATTACAGCGAATATATAGTAATATATAATACAATTACTTTATACATAATACAAAGACATTATACATAACGGTGAATAATATTGGTATTTCAATTTTTTTGGATGTTTTTACGAACTTTTGGGACAAACGTTGTAGAAGCAGACGAGTACTAAGGTGCAGCTAGGACAGTAAACTGAAGAAGACAGTAAGGCCGAGCTACCGACGTGATGTGGAAGGAGGAATGCAAGGTTACGTAAGATTGAAGGTAGCTGTGTTTAGAACAGCGTCAGCTTGCCTTCACAACGTCGTCTGTTTCCTTCTGATTGTTAAAATTCACCTGTTATCTACCATCGGTTCGATCACACTACTACACAAAATGAAAACAAAAAATTATCCTCTTCAAATAAACAAAACATTTTCTGGGTTAACTTTTTGTGCTGATTAACGTGGTATCAATATTTTTTTTTTCGATTAGCTCAATTTCTCAAGTTATGGGTATAATGCCTTTTACCCATGATATTCATCTATTGGAGGAAAAAGTTATGAGATTAAACTTATTACTATATAAATAAATGCGCCAAAGATAGTGCAAATGAAGAAACAATATTATACATATATGCATGTGTATATATTTTACTTCAATAACTGCCCTTAGATATATATATTTATCAAATTACTTACTCTATATCCATATAAATTTTTATATAAAAATCTAATTTCTTTCTCTTTTTTACAATTACAATTACAATTATTTTATTTCCAAAGCTCTATATCCCGCAAGGGATACTTGCGCCAAACAAGGAGAAAAGTTTATTTACATAAGTTATTTACATTATTCAACACATGAAAACACTTAGAGATCCAGATTTTGTAGAAAGTTTAGTATGCATTTACAAAATGAATTGAACTTTAAATATGATTTTTTTATCGCTGAAATCAAATCGTTAAGTTCACAAAAAACTAGTTCATTCTTCATTCTATAATCTTGAAATGCTGGGCAAGCGATCAGTAGATGTCTTGAGGTTTGTTCCTCAATACCACAAAAGCAACTTGAATCCTCCACTGCCTTTATTCTATTTTAAAAACTTTTGAAATTTCCGTGGTTTGTAACAAATTGAGTATTTCTTTTTCAAAATTATCAGGAGAATTGTTTTTATAGATAAGATGGAAGATCTTATTGAGAAGGACAAAGTGTGTGTACTGGTGTCTTTAACGAAATTATTTTAAAGAGAAACTTTCACTATGCGTTTTGTTAAACCTTGTGATTGTATCTTTTTAATACGTTCTAAATATTTAATAATATACATACACACACAGCTTTAATTAAAAAGGTATATATAGGATCAAAATATCATTTATTTTACCAATATTTCAGTTGGTTGAACGCCAACCTTTATCAAGGTGTTATAACATTTTAAAGTGTGTCAACAACAAACTCAGCGCCACATAACGTCAACAGCATCAAGTTTTTAAAATATTTTGTTATATTCAATTGGGAGAAAACAATATAACAAAATATTCTAAAAACTTAATGCTGTTGACGTTATGTGGGGCTGAGTTTATTGTTAACACACTTTAAAATGTTATAATACCTTGATAAAGGTTGGCGTTCAGCCAACTGAAATATTGGTAAAATAAATGATATTTTGATCCAATATATGTCTTTTTATTGAGTAAAATCAATCATTCCTCCAGGGAAAATTAGATATATATATTTTTAAAATATTTTGTCTCAATTTGTATAATAGTTAATATGTAAAAAATAATATTTTTATATCTTCATAAAAATATGTAAAATAGTATCCGATTATATTTAACTCGTGTTCTATTGGCGTATCATTATACCATGTTTTCTCCTGCAGAAGGGCGTCCGTGCCTGAAAGCTAGAGAACAATAAAAATGTTTTCAAAAAGACAAAAAAAAAAAACACTTTTCCCTGGAGGAATGATCGATTTTACTCAATATTTATGCAAGGGATTATTTTATAGAATATGCCTTTTTAATTAAAGATTTATTTATGGATTGCTCTATTTTCAAAACACACAGCTTTATTAAGACCACTGGTCTTATACAGATTCACCATAGGAAGAAAGGAAGCATAGATGGAGCTCCTATACTCCAGGTAGCGCAGAACCAAAGATTTAATAATATAAAGTTATCCTAAAAGTTTGTAAACATATTATGATTTATATTTTACAAGTGTTTACGAACTTTTGGACAACCTTTGGTAATATTGGTAACCTTGGTAAAATTATAACAGAATTCTTATAGAAGAATGATTTAATCTCTGATATCAAGGGTGGCCAATCAGTAGGTGGGCAAAGTTTCAGAATTACAAGGTTGTCTCAAAAGTTGGTAAACTCTTGTAAAATATAAATCATAATATGTTTACGAACTTTTGGGACAATCTTATATACAAATATATTTTCCAATATGTAATTAAAAAGAAAACAGATTTCCAGTAATCATCAAAGAATATAGACGATAAAAACATGGCGAAGGAAGACGGAAGAATTCTTTATCTATATTTGTGAAAAATCAAAGAATATCCGCTTCTTTTTATCAATTTTATTCGAAAATACTTTATTCTCTTTGGTCGATTTTTATTATCCGCATACGCATTTTCAAATTTGCATACACTAGAGGAATATGCAAAGGTTTACATGCACTTATAAACGCACCCTGCCTTTTTCTCCACAAAATTGAGATAAATACACTAATGGAGAGACAAACTTAAGGAAGTTGTACCTTTTACCATGTATATCGGGATTCAGACAATAACTCTGAAAGATACACTCATGGACAAAACTTAAGGAAGTTGTACCTTTTACCATGTATATCGGGATTCAGACAATAACTCTGAAAGATATTACAGTGACCTTTATTGAAGACACACGAGGTAACCAATATACACTCATGGACAAAACTTAAGGAAGTTGTACCTTTTACCATGTATATCGGGATTCAGAAAATAACTCTGAAAGATATTACAGTGACCTTTATTGAAGACACAAAGAGATAACCACTATACACTCATGGACAAAACTTAAGGAAGTAGTACCTTTTACCATGTATATCAGGATTCAGACAATAACTCTGAAAGATATTACAGTGACCTTTATTGAAGACACAAAGAGATAACCACTATACACTAATGGACAAAACTTAAGGAAGTTGTACCTTTTACCATGTATATCAGGATTCAGACAATAACTATGAAAGATATTACAGTGACCTTTATTGAAGATACACGAGATAACCAATTACACTAATGGACAAAACTTAAGGAAGTTGTACCTTTCAGCATGTATATCAGGATTCAGACAATAACTATGAAAGATATTACAGTGACCTTTATTGAAGATACACGAGATAACCAGTTACACTCATGGACAAAACTTAAGGAAGTTGTACATTTTACCATGTATATCGGGATTCAGACAATAACTATGAAAGATATTACAGTGACCTTTATTGAAGATACACGAGATAACCAATTACACTAATGGACAAAACTTAAGGAAGTTATACCTTTCAGCATGTATATCGGGATTCAGACAATAATTTTATTGAAGACACACGAGATAACCAAGTGTGAACAACCTCTTCCTCCTTAAATAAATAAAAATAGACGAACGATGATATGAAAGTTTTTTTTTTCCAGTTTTTAAATGTTAATTTTAAACTCATGCATACGTACAAAGGAAGTAAAAATGTATTTTCACAAAGAAAGAAAGAGTTGATAATATCCAGAAATAACCATAGTGACTTGGAAGACCAATTGAGTTCCATTGAGAGTCTTCCAGCAAATCTTTCAGCCCAGTTGGACGTAGCGATCAATCATTGCCTTGTGGATCACTGGGCCGGCTGCTGTTGGTGAATATGTTTTAACAGGTAGGACACGAACCCGAGTCCTGTTTCCTCACAGATCACTCCAAATAGACCTTATGTAGAACCAGTGACAACTTGAATGATATTGTAACTGATATGTTTCTATTATAGGGTGAAGATTAATAGTGAAAGTTATTTTATAAGAACTTTAAATATATTTAGATATCTTTAAAGATAAATGAACACCATTTTTTATGTTACTCTAATTATTTTATTGTTTTACAATTCTTGCACACGTGCTCATTATAAACAAAGCCTTTTTATATCAAAGATGATGATAAAAAGGTTCGATTCGTTTCGAATCTAAACATAGTAAAGTAATAATATTTCACTGATATATTATCTTTAAATAAAACAGATTAGATCAGTAACAAAGTATTTATTTAAATTTAAAACTATTATAGACGCGTATGATTCTTTTTAAAAATAAACAAAATTTCTACTGTCTTTACTTCAATCATTTTTTTATGTGGGGGTCGGTGGAAGGCTGGTTAAACCGTTTGGTTTTCGACCACGAGGACCCGGGTTCGATTCCCGCATTGGGCACTTTTTTCTGTTTAAAAAAAAAATGCTCCAATGGCCCCCGATTCTTGCAAAAGTCCAACCCCACCAGCGAGTGCAAGTAACCAAACGGGCTCTGGCATTTGTAAGTGCAAAGTCGAACTGCTTTTCACATGTGTAGACATGTGGTGCGCTTACAGTAAAAAGCAGTCGCTAACTACCCACCATGATTATCATGGCCTGTACCACGTGTACTAGGGATAAGCAAAAAAAAAATTATGTTTATATTTTGCTATACTCTGTACACTTCCCTCTTTTGCTTATCTTTTGTTTATCACTCATAGTTTGTTCTTGCCTGAAATAAATTGTTATCTCATCCCGAAGTTGGTCTTCCTTAATTTTCCACGTGGCACTATTCTCGGCAAAGGTATTTAGAACTATGAACAAAACTATGCAAATTTCAGGTCACCAGTACAATCGGGAATTGTAATTATCTACATTCCAGTACCATCTATACAGTATCTATGTGTAAGAAAGAAATGTCGCCAGATAAAAAGAGGCGAAGTCTCTCCGCTAACGTTCCATAAATAGTTCCAATGTTTATGTTGTCGGGAGTGGTGTTTACATCCTCATCTGTACGGATATGCAAATGGGGTAGATACCTTTATGCAAATCTAAACAACACCCGGGTCTTTCCTAGATTGTGTGCTTTTAATCAAATAAACGTTTCTTTTAGACCTGCCCACTCTGTGGGAGAGAGTTCTCGCAGTCCATCGGTGGCGGAGTCTTTCCCGCGATAATACATTACATACACTCATGGACAAAACTTAAGGAAGTGGAAAGTATTTGATATCGTCGGTCGTCTATTTTTTTTTAAGGTGACAGGGGCTGTTCACACTTGGTTATCTCGTATGTCTTCAATAAAGGTCACTGTAATATCTTTCAGATTTATTGTCTGAATCCCGATATACATGGTAAAAGGTACAACTTCCTTAAGTTTTGTCCATGAGTGTATATATCATGATATAAATCTTATATGAACATTGTAATAAAGTAGTTTTCAATCTCTCATAAAACTTCTCATGTCATATTGTGGCGAAGAAATAATTTATATTTAATTTATTATATTCAATGAAATTATTTAACACAGATTATTTCTCTGTATTTATGAAACCATCATAAATGTTTTATATCTTGGTTGTTGAATATTCTCTAGCTGCTACATCCTGGAACAGATCCTACTTGCATCCACTGTTCAGAAGAACCACAGATAGTTGATCATCTTCTCTTCATCTGTCCAACATTTCTAAGACATAGGATACAAACAGCTGCTTGGACTGACCCACCTCAATCCTACATCTATGGCCAGACTTCCAGACTCAACCTCCCTAACTGTTTGTAAGAGCCACAGACATCTCTTCAGCTGTCCAGCATTCCTGAGACATAGGATACAAACAGCTGCTTGGACTGACCCACCTCAGCCCTACATCTATGGCCAGACTTCCAGACTCAACCTCCCTCAGTGTTTGTAAGAGACATCTCTTCAGCTGTCCAACATTCCTGAGACGTAGGATACAAACAGCTTCTTAGACCTCAATCCTAAATCTATGGCCAAACTTCCAGACTCAACCTCCCTCACTGTTTGTAAGAGCCACAGACATCTCTTCAGCTGTCCAAGATTCCTGAGACATAGGATACAAACAGCTGCTTGGACTGACCCACCTCAACCCTACATCTATGGCCAGACTTCCAGACTCAACCTCCCTAACTGTTTGTAAGAGCCACAGACATCTCTTCAGCTGTCCAGCATTCCTGAGACATAGGATACAAACAGCTGCTTGGACTGACCCACCTCAGCCCTACATCTATGGCCAGACTTCCAGACTCAACCTCCCTCAGTGTTTGTAAGAGACATCTCTTCAGCTGTCCAACATTCCTGAGACGTAGGATACAAACAGCTTCTTAGACCTCAATCCTAAATCTATGGCCAAACTTCCAGACTCAACCTCCCTCACTGTTTGTAAGAGCCACAGACATCTCTTCAGCTGTCCAAGATTCCTGAGACATAGGATACAAACAGCTGCTTGGACTGACCCACCTCAACCCTACATCTATGGCCAGACTTCCAGACTCAACCTCCCTCACTGTTTGTAAGAGTCACAGACATTTCTTCAGCTGTCCTAGATTCGTGAGACATAGGATACAAACAGCTGCTTGGACTGACCCACCTCAACCCTACATCTATGGCCAGACTTCCAGACTCAACCTCCCTCACTGTTTGTAAGAGTCACAGACATTTCTTCAGCTGTCCTAGATTCCTGAGACGTAGGATACAAACAGCTGCTTGGACTGACCCACCTCAACCCTACATCTATGGCCAGACTTCCAGACTCAACCTCCCTCACTGTTTGTAAGAGTCACAGACATTTCTTCAGCTGTCCTAGATTCGTGAGACATAGGATACAAACAGCTGCTTGGACTGACCCACCTCAGCCCTACATCTATGGCCAGACTTCCAGACTCAACCTCCCTCACTGTTTGTAAGAGTCACAGACATTTCTTCATCTGTCCTAGATTCCTGAGACATAGGATACAAACAGCTGCTTGGACTGACCCACCTCAACCCTACATCTATGGCCAGACTTCCAGACTCAACCTCCCTCACTGTTTGTAAGAGTCACAGACATTTCTTCATCTGTCCTAGATTCCTGAGACATAGGATACAAACAGCTGCTTGGACTGGCCCACCTCAACCCTACATCTATGGCCAGACTTCCAGACTCAACCTCCCTCACTGTTTGTAAGAGTCACAGACATTTCTTCAGCTGTCCTAGATTCGTGAGACATAGGATACAAACAGCTGCTTGGACTGACCCACCTCAACCCTACATCTATGGCCAGACTTCCAGACTCAACCTCCCTCACTGTTTGTAAGAGTCACAGACATTTCTTCAGCTGTCCTAGATTCCTGAGACGTAGGATACAAACAGCTGCTTGGACTGACCCACCTCAACCCTACATCTATGGCCAGACTTCCAGACTCAACCTCCCTCACTGTTTGTAAGAGTCACAGACATTTCTTCAGCTGTCCTAGATTCGTGAGACATAGGATACAAACAGCTGCTTGGACTGACCCACCTCAGCCCTACATCTATGGCCAGACTTCCAGACTCAACCTCCCTCACTGTTTGTAAGAGTCACAGACATTTCTTCATCTGTCCTAGATTCCTGAGACATAGGATACAAACAGCTGCTTGGACTGACCCACCTCAACCCTACATCTATGGCCAGACTTCCAGACTCAACCTCCCTCACTGTTTGTAAGAGTCACAGACATTTCTTCAGCTGTCCTAGATTCGTGAGACATAGGATACAAACAGCTGCTTGGACTGACCCACCTCAGCCCTACATCTATGGCCAGACTTCCAGACTCAACCTCCCTCAGTGTTTGTAAGAGACATCTCTTCAGCTGTCCAACATTCCTGAGACGTAGGATACAAACAGCTTCTTAGACCTAAATCTATGGCCAAACTTCCAGACTCAACCTCCCTCAGTGTTTGTAAGAGACATCTCTTCAGCTGTCCAACATTCCTGAGACGTAGGATACAAACAGCTTCTTAGACCTAAATCTATGGCCAAACTTCCAGACTCAACCTCCCTAACTGTTTGTAAGAGCCACAGACACCTCTTCAGCTGTCCAGCATTCCTGAGACATAGGATACAAACAGCTGCTTGGCTGACCCACCTCAATCCTAAATCTATGGCCAGACTTCCAGACTCAACCGCCCTCACTGTTTGTAAGAGCCACAGACATCTCTTCAGCTGTCCAGAATTCCTGAGACATAGGATACAAACAGCTGCTTGGACTGACCCACCTCAATCCTAAATCTATGGCCAGACTTCCAGACTCAACCGCCCTCACTGTTTGTAAGAGCCACAGACATCTCTTCAGCTGTCCAGAATTCCTGAGACATAGGATACAAACAGCTGCTTGGACTGACCCATCTCAATCCTACATCTATGGCCAGACTTCCAGACTTAACTTCAGCATGGAACTTCCTGGTCAATTGGTTCTACTCAGCAATCAAAACAGGACGCGAGTAAAAGCGCATAGAACTAGTCCATACTAGTGAGCTGGACTTCCCGGGTAGTTGGCGTTCTGCGCTCTCTGGGTTATAAATATCTCTCTCTAGCTGTAGATAGTTGTTTTGGTTTTGTTTTGTCGACTAGTCGTACTGACTTCATCAATAAATACTTTTACAATTCTATAAAATAATCCCTTGCATCAATATTGAGTAAAATCAATCATTCCTCCAGGGAAAAGTGTCTTTTCACAAACATTTTTATTGTTCTCTAGCTTTCGGGCACTTACGCCCTTCTACAGGAGAAAAGCTAGAAAACAATAAAAATGTTTTCGAATAGACACTTTTCCCTGGAGGAATGATTGATTTTACTCAAATACTTTTACATCTTAAGATATTCTAAGATTTATTCTCTATGCTATATTTGTCCAAAATTATATTCACTAGATATACATACACAACCCACACACGTATTATCATTACTTTATCATAAACTCTATCATTTATTTAGTTAACCCAAGTTCCTGGAGTGTACAGAACCAAATAAATAAATATCAATTTATCTGACCAGTTTACATTATGGCTGTGATAAGTTAGGATTTCCTTGTAGCCATTAAGTTCTGTCCCATCTACGCACGTGTACGCACATTCTGTATTCATCTAACAACCAAACTATGTATATATAAAAACTAGCCGAATGACCCGGGCAACGCCCGTGTTTTACCCGATTGAATGTTTTTATTCAAATACTATTTGTTACAATTATAAATTGGCCCCTTAAATAAATGCATATATTAGTTAATAACTATAGCCTATGTGCTTTATCTGTCTATGTACTGTTGGCTTCCGTAGGCGTCTCATACTGGGAAAAAGAAAGAGAGGATTCCATTTAGTTATTAACTAATATATGCATTTATTTAAGGAGCGACCCGCTCCAACACAATAGTTACAAAAACGAAAAAGCGAGTGGGGGAGGCATGATGAGGGGGGGGGGAGGGGGCAAAGGTGGCGTGATCGTAGCCAACCAATAGGAGGGCGCCATTCCAAAAAAAAAGCAAACGGTGACAGAGTTGATTGATTAGGAGATGAGGAATGACGCTCGTAACTGTATATAGAATAGTATTTATCATTAATTTATTAACATGACACTCCTGTTGAAGGACTGACAAGTCCGAAAGCTTGAAAGTTGCACAAGAAACTTAGCCCTGGAAGCTTTATTTATTTTATAAAAAACACCCAAAAACTGTTTCCTACTTAACGCTTTTAACATATTTTCGCAGCTTTCGAAATTTGCTCTTTGTCTCATTAAAAATAGATTAAAATTCTGAAAAAAAAATCTCTTTAATCGTATTGTTTATTTACACCTTTTTTCTTTAAATTATAAATATATAAAAATAAAAATAAAAATTAAGAAATAAAGAAATAAAATTAAGATAATTAATAAAATAATAATTAATAATTAATTAATGATAATTAATAAAATTAAGATAATTAATAAAGAAATAAAATTAAGAAATTAAGAGCGTCTCCTGATTGTGCAAATAAAAGTTGATGATGGCTTACGCCATCTATCGGAATAAATATCAACTAATCGTTGATTTTTTAAAATTTATTCCAGAATTAACTGAATACTGTTTCTTGATTAATCGAGAAAAGCTAACCACGTACGCTTTTCGGGCTGTTGGCTCTTGCTAGCGTAGTGCAGGCTGTACCTCAACAACCAAAAAAGATGGTCTTTGGGACATTCTGAAAAACTATATATATATATGTTATATTGAAATTATATTTCATAGATTCAAATACTCTACTAAATCGACCGCAAGAGGTCACGCTTCCCCTATAAAAACTCATTGTTGTTGTTTCCCGATGGCTGGCTCAAACTTTTGTACATTATGTAAATAAGTTTTTCATTTTTTTTTATTCTTACGCCTTAAGCCAAGCAGTACTTTTACCAAATTATGTTTATATATATATTCCTTTAGCTTAATTAAAGCTATTTCTAATCTTCATTATTTTTATTATTATAGTTTCAAGATTTTAACCACGACTGCATTACCATAGCATAATCCTCAAGATAATCAAAAATCAACAAAATATATTTTTATTACATAATAATATTTTTATTTATAATATATATATACAGTTTGAGTTGATAGACAAGCCATATCCCTCGAAATGCGACGAAGCTGTCTGGAGTATAGAAGCTCTGTGCTTCCTTCCTGAGATGACTCTGTATAAGACCGGTGGTCTTAATAAACTTGTGGGTGTTTGAATATCCCTCGAACTATTTTGAAAAATTTAGTTTTTTTCCTTCACAGATTCTAAGTACGCCTTTAGAATACTATTTACAGAGTTTAGTAATATCTAATTATAAATACGCCAGGGATACAATTATACTCCACTCCAACCTGCTGTTGGCGGCAGCCTGGTTTTTTAATGATGTCCTTCAGTTTTTTACCGGGTGTCGTTTGGTAAATATTCCGGGTTTGTTTCTCAACATAACGTGGTACTCACATTGTTGTTGTACTGTGTGTGAATTGTTGTTTCTACTGTCTCTCTGTTGATGTCTTTATTATTGTCGAGGTATAGAATCTTTTCTTTCAACATAATTCTTTCCATGATTGACTACTGGACAAGTCACGTAATAAACACTCATGGACAAAACTTAAGGAAGTTGTACCTTTTACCATGTATATCGGGATTGAGACAATAACTCTGAAATATATTACAGTGACCTTTATTGAAGATATACGAGTTAACCAAGTGTGTATACACTCATGGACAAAACTTAAGGAAGTTGTACCTTTTACCATGTATATCGGGATTCAGACAATAACTCTGAAAGATATTACAGTGACCTTTATTGAAGATATACGAGTTAACCAAGTGTGTATACACTCATGGACAAAACTTAAGGAAGTTGTACCTTTTACCATGTATATCGGGATTGAGACAATAACTCTGAAAGATATTACAGTGACCTTTATTGAAAACATACGAGATAACCAAATGTGAACAACCTCTGTCTCCTTAAAAAAAAAATATATAGATGACCGGTGACATCAAAGATTTTCAACTTCCTTAAGTTTTGTCTGTGAGGGTATATATAGGCATTCTACATTTTATTGTTGGTTTCTTCAAATATTGGAATAGCAATTCATTCTTCCCTTCAGGTTCCATTGTTTAATTAAACAACAATTAGTAATACACTTTACTTACCCTTATTGTTGAATTCTACTACAATGAAACAAAAAGGAATCTACTTGGTGATAATCAAATATAAATAATTAAACAAGATTTGAAAACACCTCAACATCTTAAATTTAACAAATGGTCTATGTCATAAAAAGACACATCTTCCAAAAGGTTGTGGGACTTGAATTCATAAGAACCTATAGGACATGCAACAACTGTCCTGGTGTGGAACTAACACCTACCCACATATTCTCATGCCCAGCAATGGCCGCAGCCTTGCAGAAAATTGACATGGACTCAGAACAGCAGCTTTACACACCCAAGATAGAGGACATTGCTGCTGCTGTGATAGAGATGTATGGAGACATCTGAGGCTCTTGATTGAACACAACAACAACAACAGAAAATTAACATGGACCCAGAACAGCAGTTTTACACACCCAAGATAGAGAACATTGCTGCTGCTGTGATAGAGATGTATGGAGACATCTGAGGCTCTTCATTGAACACAACAACAACAACAGAAAATAACATGGACCCAGAGCAGCAGCTTTACACACCCAAGATAGAGAACATTGCTGTGATAGAGATGCATGGAAGCATCTGAGGCTCTTCATTGAACACAACAACAACAACAGAAAATTGACATGAACCCAGAACAGCAGCTTTACACACCCAAGATAGAGGACATTGCTGCTGCTGTGATAGAGATGTATGAAGACATCTGAGGTTCTTCATTGGACACGACAACAACAGAAAATTGACCCAGAACAGCAGCTTTACATACCCAAGATAGAGGACATTGCTGTGATAGAGATGTATAAAGACATCTGAGGCTCTTAATTGGACATAACAACAACAGAAAATTGGCATGAACCCAGAGCAGCAGCTTTACACACCCAAGATAGAGAACATTGCTCTGATAGAGATGTATGGAGACATCTGAGGCTCTTCATTGAACATAACAACAACAGAAAATTGACATGAATCCAGAGCAGCAGCTTTACATACCCAAGATAGAGAACATTGCTCTGATAGAGATGTATGGAGACATCTGAGGCTCTTCATTGGACACGACAACAACAACAATTTGAATTCATTAACCAAGTTTTAAGGCGAATTTTTATTATTTAAGCATTTATATAAGTGATTCAAAATATTAAAATGAAAACTTATACCTCCCATTTTAATGCGACGTTGTGTTTTAAAATTAAGCAATGCTTGGGTAACTTTCTGGCCAAGAAGTCTCTTCAACTGACCTTGAAAGCTAGCCAAGCATATATAACTCTAATTATAAAACATGTTGCATTAAAACGAAGTATTGTTTCATTTTTTTTTTAATTCATCTAATAAACTTTCAAATGTGATTTCATGATTAAACATTTAGATTTTTTTTCAAGATAAAAACTAACTGGAGCCAATTCTACGAACGGGTCTAGAGAGACAACCAGTTCTAAGTCTTATTTAAGTTAACACTTATGGACAAACTTAAGGAAGTTGTACCTTTTACCATGTATATCGGGATTGAGACAATAACTCTGAAAGATATTATAGTAACCTTTATTGAAGACACACGAAATAACCAATATACACTCATGGACAAAACTTAAGGAAGTTGTACCTTTTACCATGTATATCGGGATTGAGACAATAACTCTGAAAGATATTATAGTGACCTTTATTGAAGACACACGAAATAACCAATATACACTCATGGACAAAACTTAAGGAAGTTGTACCTTTTACCATGTATATCGGGATTGAGACAATAACTCTGAAAGATATTATAGTGACCTTTATTGAAGACACACGAAATAACATGTGTATACACTCATGGACAAAACTTAAGGAAGTTGTACCTTTTACCATGTATATCGGGATTCAGACAATAACTCTGAAAGATATTACAGTGACCTTTATTGAAGACACATGAGATAACCAAGTGTGTATACACACATGGACAAAACTTAAGGAAGTTGTACCTTTTACCATGTATATCGGGATTTAGACAATAACTCTGAAAGATATTATAGTGACCTTTATTGAAGAGATAACCAAGTGTGAACAGCCTCTGTCGACTTAAAGGAATCCCGATATACATGCTGAAAGGTACAACTTCCTCAAGTTTTGGTCCATGAGTGTATTTGTCTTTTAACCATTTTGATGTACAGCATATAATTAGACCAAATAAAAAGCTCTTATCAGACATGTTACCTACTGGCTTTCTTTAACTTTTCAATGTTCCATCAGGGATATAACAAGGTCATTGGTGAAACATTCCCGTTATTGTGACTATCACGGTTTGTCTGTTGAGGTAATACTGCAGTAGTGATCAGGTACAATTTGGATTAACACAAGGTAATAAGACCAAATAGTGTGTGACGTTTCGATAACAGCGTTGTTACCATCATCAGACAAAAGACTGAATTGTAGAACGACATTTGAAAATTATTCCGCATGTGTTTCTTTTAAACGAAAAATCGAAATTTATTTTAAGGAGAAATAATGATTATTTCTAACCTTAGAGATGAAGTATGAAAGGATGAATTGTGAAGAGTAATGAGGGAATTCCTATCCATGGGCACTTTTATTTTTCCGTTCATCATTACTCTTCACAATTCATCCTTTCATATTTCATCCTTAAGGTTAGAAATAATCGTTATTTCTCCTTAAAATAAATTTCGATTTTTCGTTCAAAAGAAACAAATGTGGGATAATTTTCAAATGTCGTTCTACAATCATAAGCCGTATTATATTGTGTTATAAACGACTGAATGATGTACAGTTTCTAGTACAGTATCCTTTTTAGGCTTAGATCTAGTTTTCTATAATGATAGTAGAAATCATTTTAAAAGTTTTAGATATGTAAACTTTTATTTTAATTGATTAGTTGAAACCGAAACTTATCTGTCCAATGGCGCGACACCTTGGGATGGGGCGTGGCCAAACATTTCCTGTATCAAGAAAGATATCATACATTGAGACTATATAAGATTTCAATGTTTGAATCTATTCCGTTAGAAAACTTTTAGATCATAGTTCTGTAAATATGCAAATACCAGAGGTTTGTTTGGGTGAGTTGGAGGTTGATCAAGAGACGGTACGTCACCATGGGCGTGGTCAAATTCTTTTATTATTACGTTTGATTAATTTCACAGAGTTTTTTCTTTTAAATATCACACTGTTGTTTAAATCACAATCTTTAGGTGAGATGGAAAGGTTTAATATTGAAAATAATATTTAATTTTTAAGATATTTTATCATTTGATTGGTTATATTAGAGATATCTTTCCCATATACAAGCTTGTCATATGTTTATATACATATATATAGGGATATAGAATTACGGGAGAATATGATATACATGTATCAAAAGTGGCACCTATCATTTTTTTTCATATCTGTATATATTACTAGGCTAAATCAGATTGGGTTAAAACTATTCTAAATTGTTAAATTAGGTCTTCTTTCTTTCTTATCTCCACTCAATCATATTAGGGTGTCAAGCTTGTAAAGCTTGTTGATGATGTCTGCTGGGGTTGAGTAGAGCTCATCAATGGATGAGTCAATAGTCAATAATGTGTTTTGGGGTTGCAGGTTGAGAATTAAATTTAGGTATAAATAGGTTAATTATATAGGTTAATTTAGGTTATGTTGTTTTTAAAATGGAACTATATTTGCGTGTTGGCCAATCAAGCGTGCATTTGCGTATCTCTGGAGATGCTCAACCGATAAAATCACTTAAGAACTTCCTCACAGTATCAACTGATAGGTGTCTGTTTTCGTTATGTAAGTAAACCTTATTTGCATATGTCCGACGCTCTATAGATGCAGCAACTTCCTTGTGAAATTCCTAGAACCTGTCATCACTTATCATCATTATTTTCGTATATCATCATTTTTAACATCATTTTTTCTCTGTACCATATACCTGATTATCCTTAGTGCTTTTTTCTTGAAGGAATATAGAGACAATTAAGTATCATTAAGCTGTTTACCTTTTTTTAAGCCTTTTTTTATGGCAAATATGGTAAGTCGTATTCCAAGAAGTAGTCAGTTCTCTGGCAATGTCGTAGCTACAAAATTCTTTGGAAAAGACATGGCTACATCAACCCATTTTTTACTTAGTTACCAATGTATCAGTGATTCGCTGTCATTCTCTTCATGGGGAATGGTTATTTTGATTTATCCATTATTGATATAGCCATGTATTTACCTAACAAACTTCAAACCAACAAGTTATCTTCCAAATTCTTTTAGAGTTTGTAGATCCATAAAGATGTCAAAGTTTATGATGGACCTATCACCAGTGTTCAGACATATTCATGTAACATATTCACCAACTGTCAAGGTACGTAAGCTGTGTGACATGGATTCCTAACAGATTTGATGACAATATTGACTTTATATGGAATAACAGGTCCATCTGGACTTTTGAACATTGTGAAAAAGAAGTCCCAGAATAGCTTCAGGAGCGTTCAGTATCGCAGCACTCACCTCTTGGTTGCCATGTTGCGAGTGTCGGCGCCCAAGGACGCACGCTGGCCAATTAGCTTGGAGCAGACGCCTCATCACTTCCGGCTGACGTATACTTCCGGTTGACAACTATCTTCTGCTTTTTTTTTTTTTTTTAACTTTCTCTTTCTAATTGATTTATAGATATTTTTTATTGTTTGTTTGTTGTTTTTACAAGGATTAATAGCCTTAACCAAGTATAAGGTTGGATTTTCTTGATTTATTAAGAAAAGGTATTTGAATATTAATATTTTTTTAAATCAACGATTAGTTGACATTTATACTAACAGATGGAGCAAGCTATCGACATCTTCCAGTTGCGCAATCAGTAGATGTTTTTTCCTAATTTAATCCCCGAATCTCTGTGCAATTTACTCTTTTGCATATTTGTTCCTTTTCTACTGGCTCCCAGTACAGTTTAAAGATAGGTGGTTCTTCCTGGTGATGAAATTCTAAGTTTTTATTATTATTATTATTATTATTAGAAGCTGAAATTCTCGTAGTAGGTACATTTATTCGATATACACTCATTGACAAACTTATGGAAGTGGAAAGTCTTTTATGTCGCCAGTCATAAGAAGAAGACAGAGGTTGTTCACACTTGGTTATCTCGTGTATCTTCAATAAAGGTCACTGTAATATCTTTCAGAGTTATTGTCTGAATCCCGATATATATGCTCAAAAGTACAACTTCCTTAAGTTTTGTCCATGAGTGTATATTGGTTATCTCGTGTGTCTTCAATCTTTCAGAGTTATAGTCTGAATCCTGATATACATGCTGAAAGGTACAACTTCCTTAAGTTTTGTCCATGAGTGTATATTGGTTATCTCGTGTGTCTTCAATAAAGCTCACTGTAATATCTTTCAGAGTTATTGTCCGAATCCTGATATACATGATAAAAGATACAACTTCCTTAAGTTTTGTCCATGAGTGTATACACACTTGGTTATCTCGTGTGTCTTCAATAAAGCTCACTGTAATATCTTTCAGAGTTATTGTCTGAATTCCGATATACATGGTAAAAGGTACAACTTCTTTAAATTTTGTCACAATGAGTGTATATATGCCTTTTTATTTTTCTGGATCAAGATATACATTGAGGTGAAAAAGGAGACAAATGTGGAGAATATGAAGGAAGTGCAGTTGAATTTGGATAATTCTAAGCCCAAGGAACCAAAAAAAATTTCGAATTATCCAAAAATTCGAATTAAAAACGGAAATTCTATTTATAAGAAATTCTAGGGAACAAGATAAATATTTGAATTAAAGATGTTTGAATTATCCAAGTTTTTTATTTTTATTATTTAATAGGAAATCCTTAACATTTCATACTTAGAAAATCTGAAACTGATAATTTTATCATTTATTTATATTACTAGCGGATGTGCCCGGCTTCGCCCGGGTTTTACCCGAGTGAATGTTTGTCTAACGAACATTTGTTAAAACAATTCTCTATAAACTTATAAAACGTACTCGGCTTCGCCCGGGGTTTTACCCGAGTAAAGGTTTGTCTAGCCAACATTTGTTAAAACAATTCTCTAAAAACTTATTTAAAAAAAAAAAGATATATTTTGATAATTTGAAACTCGTAAATTTGAATCTCTCGATAAAGTGAACATTTTTTCCCGGTCCCTGTGTGCCGTGTCATCCTGAATTTTGTCTTTCCTAATTTTCTACATTAGAAAATCATAGTTTTATCTAGTGAACATTTTTTCCCGTGTCACATTGCCTTTATTCTTCATTGTTGGCTTTTTATATTATATTTACTCTTCATTGTTGGCTTTTTATCTTAAATTTATTCTTCATTGTTGGCTTTTTATATTACATTTACTCTTTATTGTTGGCTTTTTATCTTACATTCATTCTTCTTTGTTGGCTTTTTATCTTACATTCATTCTTCATTGTTGGCTTTTTATATTACATTTACTATTCATTGTTGGCTTTTTATCTTACATTCACTCTTCATTGTTGGCTTTTTATCTTACATTCATTCTTCATTGTTGGCTTTTTATATTACATTCACTCTTCATTGTTGGCTTTTTATCTTACATTCATTCTTCATTGTTGGCTTTTTATATTACATTTACTCTTCATTGTTGGCTTTTTATCTTACATTCACTCTTCATTGTTGGTTTTTATATTATATTTTTAGATTGAGATTATTAGCTAGTATGTAAAAATATTAACTCTGTTGAAATTTAATTTTGTATTTATATATAAATAAAATTAACTCTGTTGATTTTTTTGTATTTAATCGATAACAGCGAAGTTACGCATGTTAATGTTAGGGAAAAATATTTTGATGTTAAGCAAAACCTGCTCCTTCTCGTTTTACATAAATGTTGAAAATTTGGTCGAAATTGATGCATTGTAACGAAAGTTTTTAGTGATGTACTCTTATGAAATTTGCATTTTATTAATATAGATTTCCAAAAAAGAAAGATGTTTGTTCCTTTGTATAGTCGTTAGAAATAGAGTAACTATTTTAAAATTGAAAATTAGAAGTAATTTAACGATAATTTTATCATTTATGTCATAATTTGTATATAATTGTATGCACCCCCGACCCACCATGCATGTACAATGTATGATTTTCAAAGATTTAATAAAGAATAAGGTAACTGGAGGACAGAAAGTAGCAACAAGACATAGGAAGTAGGCTTAAAGCGGGCACGATTATTAATAACTTGTACAGTCAATACTTCCTGACAGGGCCGGACGAATCTGGTGACCGCAGAAGTTATAAGAGTCGAACTAACACCCAATACTTCCTGACAAGATCGGACGTATCTTCCACCAAAGAAAGCCGCAGGGCCAATTAGAAGACAACGCCTAAATAGGTCAACCAATAGAAAAAGGTCATGTGACATCTTTCGACCAATGGGAAAGAAGACAACTCGTGGTGTTAAATCGAGAAGCAAGAATTGTCAGTTGCTCCTTCGCTCCCAACGAGGTGACATCTGCTCTGGACCTCTCTCCCTCTGCTCATCCCATAGCTAAGTCCAATCACCACCATGTGATCAGATAATTAACAATCAAAACCCTCTCCGCCTTCTCAAGTCTTTCTTTCCTCCAAACCAGTTGCCTTTTATTTTCAAACCCCATCACGTGTCCTGATTATTCCTAACTGTATGCTTCAACTTCCACTCAAACGACTGCGTTTCAATCAAATCTCACCATTCTCATCGAACAACAAGAAATTCCGCAACGATATTGTCACAGAACGGTTAAGTCGACAGGATAAAGAGATGGAGATTAATCAGGATTTAATAAGCGTAAAAACGGACAACCCTACGAAAGAAAGAGGGAAGAAACTGGCAACGAGCGGAAAGAAGCTGGCAACGAACGAAGCGACAAAACACACCCTGGCGACAATAATTTTGCAGTTGACCGCCACACTTCAAGGAGCAAGGTCCACTCAACTACAGACGACGTTCCGTAGCGCCACCCCCGGAGCAGCCCACACCCCCCGCCGACCGAAAGGCGAGATGAGCGCGGCAGCCGACGCACGTGCCACCACCCCAGGCAAGTGTCACCGAGGCCGGACACCGACCACCGAGGAGTCATCCACCGCCATGCCATACCCGTACACCACTCTCGAAAATAATCCGCGCGAACCGGGACAGTGCAAACGGTCCCGAAACGACATTCCAGTACCGGACTTCACTCCAATTTCGCGGACGGTGCGAGCAATCCCGAGCCCCAAGCCAACCAACCCAAGCCAAGACGTCCCAGCCGAGCCGAACTTTCGAGACTAAGGTAGGCACCCCCCCTATGGCGTCAAGAATTGACTTTGAACTCTTATCTAACCCTACCTACCCCTTTAACCATGTATCTAAACATGTACCAAATGAATGCAAGCACGGGCTAGACCAAAACCTGTCCCAAAGGGCTCGTACAGCACACAAAGCTTTCACACATGGAAACCCTTGCCTGCATTCATTGCCCAAACCCCAAATATTTACATGCCACCATTCTAATCTCACACCACGCAACTTTTCATGCCCACAACATATAAAGCCACCACGACTTCAACCTACAATTCCAATAATGCCCAAAAAAGTGTCCGTACACCGACACAGCTCACCCACTTACCACACAAAATCCATACATGACCAAACGTCGCCACGCCATAACCACGCAAATGTACCTCACAACATACACGCACCCATACGTCATCACGCAACAAACACGCACAACCCGCACAACAAACGCAACACGCGCGCCAAAAGACGACAACAACCAACAAGCGCATGCACAACCGTTAAGAATAATACAATCATCCCGTCTACACAAAACATAGAAAAAAATTCACGCCACCAAACAACCACACAATCGAAAAACATTGCGATCTTTCCTAAAAGCTGTGAACGCCTATAAAGAGTTCATTCCGGACCACGCCCGCTTGCGGACGCCACTTGTCAACCTTCTAAAAAAGGATGTCATGTGGGTCTGGAGTAACGAATGCCAGAAAGCGTTCACTAACATGAAAGAAAGCCTTACCACACACCCCACATTATACCTTTACCAAGAAGGTCTGCCATGCCAGGTGTACTGTAACACCTCAACATTCGGCATTGCAGGCATTCTTAAACAAGTCTACCCTGATGGGAAGACATACCCAGTTCAACATTTCAGCCGCTCTCTGCGTGGTCACGAGCGAAATTATTCAGACTTGGAACTACAATGCCTAGCCATTGTGGAAAGTGTGGATAACTTCCGCGCCTGTCTAATGGGCAGAAAGTTTACAATACTTTCTGACCATCCTGCATTGCAGTGGTTGAAAGAGATCAAAGCCCCGTCAGGCAGATTGTTTCGATGGAGGTTAAGACTGTCAAGATACGAATATGAGGTCCGTAGCATAAATGGAGTACAACAATATGAAACGGGCGTTGTAACTCTTATCCCATTTTGTGGCTTTCTAGATGCGCCACTCATAAAGAGCCAACAGTCTTCTCCACCGGGAAAATCTCGCGTGACTATGGATCACAATGAACTGCGCACCGTCTCCCGAAAAGGAGTACTTAAAACTATAGTCCCAAGTTCACTTACAGCCAGACTTCTTAAGTCCGTACACACACAACACCACCATCCAAACATCTCCAAGATGACGAGACTCATCTCGTCACAATATTATTGGCAGAACATGACACAAGACATCGCAAAACAGGTAAAAACCTGCCCCACCTGCCGATTCGCTAGAAGAATCGATGAATCCAGCCAACCTTCACGTAAAAATACCGACACAGGCCCCAAAGCAAAACAAAATTCGTACATAAAGCACAGCGTACACACAACACAAACAATGCCAAAATTACACCACCCACGTCAGAGAAACGATCACACATCTCAACTTAAATCAATTACCGCCGACATATCGCTAATAAAACCATTAACGATCAAACAGGAGAACTGCGAACCTACCAATCATTTAAATTCAACAATGAATAAGGTTCGAACAAATATTTCAGAGTCCCCATTTACAATAATATGGAAGAACATGGGGCAATACCCTATCTTTCATCTGATTTTTATCCTTTGTTCGTTAGTTCTACCATACAAATATATCCCAGTTTTATTTCTTAATTATTTGTTTATCTATACCATGCCCGCTCATAAAATTTTCGAACTACAAGAGACAGTTTTTAATTTTGGGCAAGCAGTTTTTCATTGTGGACAAGCATTAATAAAACTTCTCATAATTTTAGGAACCATTTTTGCAGAAAATCTAAATAAACTCCGAAGAAATAGAAGTAACTGAAAGTAACAAGATCCGAGTCGCACTCAAAATAAATTAGACGGCAGGAAGTGAGAATTTTGAGACGTAGCGACAAAAACGAAACGCTCTTACTTCAATTACGTGCAAATAGAGAGGAAGTCTTGTTTCCCCCACGTCCCATGTCCGGTTTCTAATTACCATCTCCCTCGACCAGCAGCTAAATCGAGGTCAAGCTGAGAACTTCTACATGTCATCCAATTTCATTCCCTCTCTTTTGGCCGACACATAAAATTAGGTCACCGCTTCCCCGCACAGATTCCTCCCTGTCACCAATCTTGGTTCCCAATTCGAACTACATATCGACTCTTACGATACAATTCCACACAAGGTACACACACAAACATTCTAAATGAGTTCACATCCCTATTATAATTGATCATAATTACTTTACAAACTTCCAAAAACGTTACATATTCCACTTACACTGAGATCTCAAAACAACAATACACACAAAGACAAAAAATTTATAGGGTATAATTGAGCAATTAAAACATCTAGATCGGGGCATATAGATACAACAGGGTTCAATTCAATACTTTTTTTTTTGTTTATACATTAACCAATTTTACTATTTTTCAATTAAATTCAAAATATTTAACCAATTTAACAACTTATTCAAATTATTATCATTTTTAATTATCAATTATCATTCTATTCACCACTTAGCTTATATTGCCATAACTTCAATTATCAACGAAAACTCATTGATTTTCGGTTAAACTAAAAACATTAAATCATCCTTTATTGTTGAAACCTTTTTATTTTTCATTTTTTTTTTTTAACCAAGCACTCAACTTTGATTTCGCTCAACCACTTTTTATTTTATTTGATTTCAAAATACCTTATGAAATTTTATTTTTATTTTTATTTTTTGATTTCTCAAAAGACCTAATAAAAATCCCTCGATTTCCATTCCCAATTTCGAGTAAAATATAATTAGGCATTTCTTTTTTACCATGCAACCAGCACTTTTCTTTTTTTTTTTTTTTCACCATGCAACCAAGCATTTACTTTGATTTCTTCCAACTTTTTATTTTTAATTTTTGATTTCTCAAAAGCCCTAATAGAACTCCCTCGATTTCCATTCCCAATTTCGAGTAGAGTATAGTTAGGCATTTTTCCTTTTTCTCACCATGCACCAAGCATTCACTTTGATTTCTTCCAACTTTTATATTATTTTTGATTTCTCAAAAGCCCTAATAGAACTCCCTCGTTTTTAGTTCCAATTTCGAGTAGAAATTAGTTAGGCGCATTTTCTTTTCTTTTTAATCCACTATGTACCATAGCGTTCATTTTGATTTCTTACAATTAAAAAATTTTTGATTTCTATTAATTATACTCAACCTATATCATCAACACCATTCTATTTTACCTCTTATATCACCACCAATGCTTGTATATAACCTCTCAATACCCACAACTAATTTTCCCACAAAATTATTTTTTACTTTACAGAATTCTCTCAGGCTAACCCCTTCTTGAATTCTTCACATGTAGGGGGCGCATCTGTCATAATTTGTATATAATTGTATGCACCCCCGACCCACCATGCATGTACAATGTATGATTTTCAAAGATTTAATAAAGAATAAGGTAACTGGAGGACAGAAAGTAGCAACAAGACATAGGAAGTAGGCTTAAAGCGGGCACGATTATTAATAACTTGTACAGTCAATACTTCCTGACAGGGCCGGACGAATCTGGTGACCGCAGAAGTTATAAGAGTCGAACTAACACCCAATACTTCCTGACAAGATCGGCGGTATCTTCCACCAAAGAAAGCCGCGAGGCCAATTAGAAGACAACGCCTAAATAGGTCAACCAATAGAAAAAGGTCATGTGACATCTTTCGACCAATGGGAAAGAAGACAACTCGTGGTGTTAAATCGAGAAGCAAGAATTGTCAGTTGCTCCTTCGCTCCCAACGAGGTGACATCTGCTCTGGACCTCTCTCCCTCTGCTCATCCCATAGCTAAGTCCAATCACCACCATGTGATCAGATAATTAACAATCAAAACCCGCTCCGCCTTCTCAAGTCTTTCTTTCCTCCAAACCAGTTGCCTTTTATTTTCAAACCCCATCACGTGTCCTGATTATTCCTAACTGTATGCTTCAACTTCCACTCAAACGACTGCGTTTCAATCAAATCTCACCATTCTCATCGAACAACAAGAAATTCCGCAACGATATTGTCACATTTATTTATATTATTTCCAAAAAAGAAAGATGTTTGTTCCTTTGTATAGTCGTTAGAAATAGAGTAACTATTTTAAAATTGAAAATTAGAAATAATTTAACGCTAATTTTATCATTTTTAAAATGTTATATAGAAATATATTTATTATTCTATATGTAAACAGATTATAAATTTTGATATTTATATTTTGCTATTCTGTAAACTTCCCCCCTCATTGTCTATCTGCTATTTTATAAATGTTTATTAGTTTAACTGTCCATCATTCCAACTACAGAGATTCCAGACGGCTACATTTATTGTACTGTCCTCATTCAATGACACTGTCCTATTGAATCTACCAAGAAACAAACCGGTTTGTTGGTGAACTGGTTCACTAAGGCTACCAATACAGACTTCGAAACCACAGGACAGTCCGTGTAGTTGGTTATCTATGGATACACTCCAGGAGTTAACTGGGTATGGTACCTAGTTGTTACTACTAAAAAGGTATTCTGGAGGCTACTTATATATATAAAGTAGAGTTATCTCATTATTCACGTATCTAACCTTGTAGGATCCCCGGCAGACACCATCAAAAGTCTCAAGCTTTACAAGCTTGATATCTTAATATGATTGAGTGGAGATAAGAAAGAAGAAGACCTTATAGGATGGTTGAAACATTCTCTTAAAAGATAAAAGTTCTGGAATATACCAAGAAACAAACCGGACACTTGGTGAAATGGTTCACTAAGGCTACCAAGACCTAAACCACAGGACAGCCCGGGTAGTTGGTGATCTATGGATACACTCCAGGGGCCTGGGTTACCTAGTTGTTACTATTACTTATGTCAAAACTAGGTCACTAAGGCTACCAAGACCTAAACTACAGGACAGCCCGGGTAGTTGGTGATCTATGGATACACTCCAGTAGCCTGGGTTACCTAGTTGTTACTATTACTTATGTCAAAACTGGTTCACTAAGGCTACCAAGACCTAAACTACAGGACAGCCTGGGTAATTGGTGATCTATGGATACACTCCAGTAGCCTGGGTTACCTAGTTGTTACTATTATTTATGTCAAAACTGGTTCACTAAGGCTACCAAGACCTAAACTACAGGACAGCCCGGGTAGTTGGTGATCTATGGATACACTCCAGGGGCCTGGGTTACCTAGTTGTTACTATTACTTATGTCAAAACTGGTTCACTAAGGCTACCAAGACCTAAACTACAGGACAGCCCGGGTAGTTGGTGATCTATGGATACACTCCAGTAGCCTGGGTTACCTAGTTGTTACTATTACTTATGTCAAACCTGGTTCACTAAGGCTACCAAGACCTAAACTACAGGACAGCCTGGGTAGTTGGTGATCTATGGATACACTCCAGTAGCCTGGGTTACCTAGTTGTTACTATTACTTATGTCAAAACTGGTTCACTAAGGCTACCAAGACCTAAACTACAGGACAGCCCGGGTAGTTGGTGATCTATGGATACACTCCAGTAGCCTGGGTTACCTAGTTGTTACTATTACTTATGTCAAAACTGGTTCACTAAGGCTACCAAGACCTAAAGTACAGGATAGCCTGGGTAATTGGTGATCTATGGATACACTCCAGGGGCCTGGGTTACCTAGTTGTTACTATTACTTATGTCAAAACTGGTTCACTAAGGCTACCAAGACCTAAACTACAGGACAGCCCGGGTAGTTGGTGATCTATGGATACACTCCAGTAGCCTGGGTTACCTAGTTGTTACTATTACTTATGTCAAAACTGGTTCACTAAGGCTACCAAGACCTAAACTACAGGACAGCCCGGGTAGTTGGTGATCTATGGATACACTCCAGTAGCCTGGGTTACCTAGTTGTTACTATTACTTATGTCAAAACTGGTTCACTAAGGCTACCAAGACCTAAACTACAGGACAGCCTGGGTAGTTGGTGATCTATGGATACATTCCAGTAGCCTGGGTTACCTAGTTGTTACTATTACTTATGTCAAAACTGGTTCACTAAGGCTACCAAGACCTAAACTACAGGACAGCCTGGGTAGTTGGTGATCTATGGATACACTCCAGTAGCCTGGGTTACCTAGTTGTTACTATTACTTATGTCAAAACTGGTTCACTAAGGCTACCAAGACCTAAACTACAGGACAGCCTGGGTAGTTGGTGATCTATGGATACACTCCAGTAGCCTGGGTTATCTAGTTGTTACTATTACTTATGTCAAAACTGGTTCACTAAGGCTACCAAGACCTAAACTACAGGACAGCCTGGGTAGTTGGTGATCTATGGATACACTCCAGTAGCCTGGGTTACCTAGTTGTTACTATTACTTATGTCAAAACTGGTTCACTAAGGCTACCAAGACCTAAACTACAGGACAGCCTGGGTAGTTGGTGATCTATGGATACACTCCAGTAGCCTGGGTTACCTAGTTGTTACTATTATTTATGTCAAAACTGGTTCACTAAGGCTACCAAGACCTAAACTACAGGACAGCCTGGGTAATTGGTGATCTATGGATACACTCCAGTAGCCTGGGTTACCTAGTTGTTACTATTACTTATGTCAAAACTGGTTGACTAAGGCTACCAAGACCTAAACTACAGGACAGCCTGGGTAATTGGTGATCTATGGATACACTCCAGTAGCCTGGGTTACCTAGTTGTTACTATTACTTATGTCAAAACTGGTTCACTAAGGCTACCAAGACCTAAACTACAGGACAGCCCGGGTAGTTGGTGATCTATGGATACACTCCAGTAGCCTGGGTTACCTAGTTGTTACTATTACTTATGTCAAAACTGGTTCACTAAGGCTACCAAGACCTAAACTACAGGACAGCCTGGGTAATTGGTGATCTATGGATACACTCCAGTAGCCTGGGTTACCTAGTTGTTACTATTACTTATGTCAAAACTGGTTCACTAAGGCTACCAAGACCTAAACTACAGGACAGCCCGGGTAGTTGGTGATCTATGGATACACTCCAGTAGCCTGGGTTACCTAGTTGTTACTATTACTTATGTCAAAACTGGTTCACTAAGGCTACCAAGACCTAAACTACAGGACAGCCTGGGTAATTTGGTGATCTATGGATACACTCCAGTAGCCTGGGTTACCTAGTTGTTACTATTACTTATGTCAAAACTGGTTCACTAAGGCTACCAAGACCTAAACTACAGGACAGCCCGGGTAGTTGGTGATCTATGGATACACTCCAGTAGCCTGGGTTACCTAGTTGTTACTATTACTTATGTCAAAACTGGTTCACTAAGGCTACCAAGACCTAAACTACAGGACAGCCCGGGTAGTTGGTGATCTATGGATACACTCCAGGGACCTGGGTTACCTAGTTGTTACTATTATTTATGTCAAAACTGGTTCACTAAGGCTACCAAGACCTAAACTACAGGACAGCCCGGGTAGTTGGTGATCTATGGATACACTCCAGGGGCCTGGGTTACCTAGTTGTTACTATTACTTATGTCAAAACTAGGTTCACTAAGGCTACCAAGACCTAAACTACAGGACAGCCGGGTAGTTGGTGATCTATGGATACACTCCAGTAGCCTGGGTTACCTAGTTGTTACTATTACTTATGTCAAAACTGGTTCACTAAGGCTACCAAGACCTAAACTACAGGACAGCCCGGGTAGTTGGTGATCTATGGATACACTCCAGTAGCCTGGGTTACCTAGTTGTTACTATTACTTATGTCAAAACTGGTTCACTAAGGCTACCAAGACCTAAACTACAGGACAGCCCGGGTAGTTGGTGATCTATGGATACACTCCAGGGGCCTGGGTTACCTAGTTGTTACTATTACTTATGTCAAAACTGGTTCACTAAGGCTACCAAGACCTAAACTACAGGACAGCCCGGGTAGTTGGTGATCTATGGATACACTCCAGTAGCCTGGGTTACCTAGTTGTTACTATTACTTATGTCAAAACTGGTTCACTAAGGCTACCAAGACCTAAACTACAGGACAGCCTGGGTAGTTGGTGATCTATGGATACACTCCAGTAGCCTGGGTTACCTAGTTGTTACTATTACTTATGTCAAAACTGGTTCACTAAGGCTACCAAGACCTAAACTACAGGACAGCCCGGGTAGTTGGTGATCTATGGATACACTCCAGTAGCCTGGGTTACCTAGTTGTTACTATTACTTATGTCAAAACTGGTTCACTAAGGCTACCAAGACCTAAACTACAGGACAGCCCGGGTAGTTGGTGATCTATGGATACACTCCAGTAGCCTGGGTTACCTAGTTGTTACTATTACTTATTCTACAAGTAAACTCCGCACAAATTAGTATAAAAGTATAACAAAGCTAAAGTTCGAGAGCCCTGGTAGTTGGTGATCTATGGATACACTCCAGTAGCCTGGGTTACCTAGTTGTTACTATTACTTATGTCAAAACTGGTTCACTAAGGCTACCAAGACCTAAACTACAGGACAGCCTGGGTAGTTGGTGATCTATGGATACACTCCAGGAGCCTGGGTTACCTAGTTGTTACTATTACTTATGTCAAAACTGGTTCACTAAGGCTACCAAGACCTAAACTACAGGATAGCCTGGGTAATTGGTGATCTATGGATACACTCCAGTAGCCTGGGTTACCTAGTTGTTACTATTACTTATGTCAAAACTGGTTCACTAAGGCTACCAAGACCTAAACTACAGGACAGCCGGGTAGTTGGTGATCTATGGATACACTCCAGTAGCCTGGGTTACCTAGTTGTTACTATTACTTATGTCAAAACTGGTTCACTAAGGCTACCAAGACCTAAACTACAGGACAGCCCGGGTAGTTGGTGATCTATGGATACACTCCAGTAGCCTGGGTTACCTAGTTGTTACTATTACTTATGTCAAAACTGGTTCACTAAGGCTACCAAGACCTAAACTACAGGACAGCCCGGGTAGTTGGTGATCTATGGATACACTCCAGTAGCCTGGGTTACCTAGTTGTTACTATTACTTATGTCAAAACTGGTTCACTAAGGCTACCAAGACCTAAACTACAGGACAGCCTGGGTAATTGGTGATCTATGGATACACTCCAGTAGCCTGGGTTACCTAGTTGTTACTATTACTTATGTCAAAACTGGTTCACTAAGGCTACCAAGACCTAAACTACAGGACAGCCCGGGTAGTTGGTGATCTATGGATACACTCCAGTAGCCTGGGTTACCTAGTTGTTACTATTACTTATGTCAAAACTGGTTCACTAAGGCTACCAAGACCTAAACTACAGGACAGCCCGGGTAGTTGGTGATCTATGGATACACTCCAGTAGCCTGGGTTACCTAGTTGTTACTATTACTTATGTCAAAACTGGTTCACTAAGGCTACCAAGACCTAAACTACAGGACAGCCCGGGTAGTTGGTGATCTATGGATACACTCCAGGGGCCTGGGTTACCTAGTTGTTACTATTACTTATGTCAAAACTGGTTCACTAAGGCTACCAAGACCTAAACTACAGGACAGCCCGGGTAGTTGGTGATCTATGGATACACTCCAGTAGCCTGGGTTACCTAGTTGTTACTATTACTTATGTCAAAACTGGTTCACTAAGGCTACCAAGACCTAAACTACAGGACAGCCCGGGTAGTTGGTGATCTATGGATACACTCCAGGGGCCTGGGTTACCTAGTTGTTACTATTACTTATGTCAAAACTGGTTCACTAAGGCTACCAAGACCTAAACTACAGGACAGCCCGGGTAGTTGGTGATCTATGGATACACTCCAGGAGCCTGGGTTACCTAGTTGTTACTATTACTTATGTCAAAACTGGTTCACTAAGGCTACCAAGACCTAAACTACAGGACAGCCCGGGTAGTTGGTGATCTATGGATACACTCCAGTAGCCTGGGTTACCTAGTTGTTACTATTACTTATGTCAAAACTGGTTCACTAAGGCTACCAAGACCTAAACTACAGGACAGCCCTGGGTAGTTGGTGATCTATGGATACACTCCAGTAGCCTGGGTTACCTAGTTGTTACTATTATTTATGTCAAAACTGGTTCACTAAGGCTACCAAGACCTAAACTACAGGACAGCCCGGGTAGTTGGTGATCTATGGATACACTCCAGGGGCCTGGGTTACCTAGTTGTTACTATTACTTATGTCAAAACTGGTTCACTAAGGCTACCAAGACCTAAACTACAGGACAGCCCGGGTAGTTGGTGATCTATGGATACACTCCAGTAGCCTGGGTTACCTAGTTGTTACTATTACTTATGTCAAAACTGGTTCACTAAGGCTACCAAGACCTAAACTACAGGACAGCCTGGGTAGTTGGTGATCTATGGATACACTCCAGTAGCCTGGGTTACCTAGTTGTTACTATTACTTATGTCAAAACTGGTTCACTAAGGCTACCAAGACCTAAACTACAGGACAGCCCGGGTAGTTGGTGATCTATGGATACACTCCAGTAGCCTGGGTTACCTAGTTGTTACTATTACTTATGTCAAAACTGGTTCACTAAGGCTACCAAGACCTAAACTACAGGACAGCCTGGGTAGTTGGTGATCTATGGATACACTCCAGGGCCTGGGTTACCTAGTTGTTACTATTACTTATGTCAAAACTGGTTCACTAAGGCTACCAAGACCTAAACTACAGGACAGCCCGGGTAGTTGGTGATCTATGGATACACTCCAGTAGCCTGGGTTACCTAGTTGTTACTATTACTTATGTCAAAACTGGTTCACTAAGGCTACCAAGACCTAAACTACAGGACAGCCCGGGTAGTTGGTGATCTATGGATACACTCCAGTAGCCTGGGTTACCTAGTTGTTACTATTACTTATGTCAAAACTGGTTCACTAAGGCTACCAAGACCTAAACTACAGGACAGCCCTGGGTAGTTGGTGATCTATGGATACACTCCAGTAGCCTGGGTTACCTAGTTGTTACTATTACTTATGTCAAAAACTGGTTCACTAAGGCTACCAAGACCTAAACTACAGGACAGCCTGGGTAGTTGGTGATCTATGGATACACTCCAGTAGCCTGGGTTACCTAGTTGTTACTATTACTTATGTCAAAACTGGTTCACTAAGGCTACCAAGACCTAAACTACAGGACAGCCTGGGTAGTTGGTGATCTATGGATACACTCCAGTAGCCTGGGTTACCTAGTTGTTACTATTACTTATGTCAAAACTGGTTCACTAAGGCTACCAAGACCTAAACTACAGGACAGCCTGGGTAGTTGGTGATCTATGGATACACTCCAGTAGCCTGGGTTACCTAGTTGTTACTATTACTTATGTCAAAACTGGTTCACTAAGGCTACCAAGACCTAAACTACAGGACAGCCTGGGTAGTTGGTGATCTATGGATACACTCCAGTAGCCTGGGTTACCTAGTTGTTACTATTACTTATGTCAAAACTGGTTCACTAAGGCTACCAAGACCTAAACTACAGGACAGCCTGGGTAGTTGGTGATCTATGGATACACTCCAGTAGCCTGGGTTACCTAGTTGTTACTATTACTTATGTCAAAACTGGTTCACTAAGGCTACCAAGACCTAAACTACAGGACAGCCTGGGTAGTTGGTGATCTATGGATACACTCCAGTAGCCTGGGTTACCTAGTTGTTACTATTACTTATGTCAAAACTGGTTCACTAAGGCTACCAAGACCTAAACTACAGGACAGCCTGGGTAGTTGGTGATCTATGGATACACTCCAGTAGCCTGGGTTACCTAGTTGTTACTATTACTTATGTCAAAACTGGTTCACTAAGGCTACCAAGACCTAAACTACAGGACAGCCCGGGTAGTTGGTGATCTATGGATACACTCCAGTAGCCTGGGTTACCTAGTTGTTACTATTACTTATGTCAAAACTGGTTCACTAAGGCTACCAAGACCTAAACTACAGGACAGCCCGGGTAGTTGGTGATCTATGGATACACTCCAGTAGCCTGGGTTACCTAGTTGTTACTATTACTTATGTCAAAACTGGTTCACTAAGGCTACCAAGACCTAAACTACAGGACAGCCCGGGTAGTTGGTGATCTATGGATACACTCCAGGAGCCTGGGTTACCTAGTTGTTACTATTACTTATGTCAAAACTGGTTCACTAAGGCTACCAAGACCTAAACTACAGGACAGCCCGGGTAGTTGGTGATCTATGGATACACTCCAGTAGCCTGGGTTACCTAGTTGTTACTATTACTTATGTCAAAACTGGTTCACTAAGGCTACCAAGACCTAAACTACAGGACAGCCCGGGTAGTTGGTGATCTATGGATACACTCCAGGGGCCTGGGTTACCTAGTTGTTACTATTACTTATGTCAAAACTGGTTCACTAAGGCTACCAAGACCTAAACTACAGGACAGCCCGGGTAGTTGGTGATCTATGGATACACTCCAGGGGCCTGGGTTACCTAGTTGTTACTATTACTTATGTCAAAACTGGTTCACTAAGGCTACCAAGACCTAAACTACAGGACAGCCCGGGTAGTTGGTGATCTATGGATACACTCCAGTAGCCTGGGTTACCTAGTTGTTACTATTACTTATGTCAAAACTGGTTCACTAAGGCTACCAAGACCTAAACTACAGGACAGCCTGGGTAGTTGGTGATCTATGGATACACTCCAGTAGCCTGGGTTACCTAGTTGTTACTATTACTTATGTCAAAACTGGTTCACTAAGGCTACCAAGACCTAAACTACAGGACAGCCCGGGTAGTTGGTGATCTATGGATACACTCCAGGGGCCTGGGTTACCTAGTTGTTACTATTACTTATGTCAAAACTGGTTCACTAAGGCTACCAAGACCTAAACTACAGGACAGCCCGGGTAGTTGGTGATCTATGGATACACTCCAGTAGCCTGGGTTACCTAGTTGTTACTATTACTTATGTCAAAACTGGTTCACTAAGGCTACCAAGACCTAAACTACAGGACAGCCTGGGTAGTTGGTGATCTATGGATACACTCCAGTAGCCTGGGTTACCTAGTTGTTACTATTACTTATGTCAAAACTGGTTCACTAAGGCTACCAAGACCTAAACTACAGGACAGCCCGGGTAGTTGGTGATCTATGGATACACTCCAGTAGCCTGGGTTACCTAGTTGTTACTATTACTTATGTCAAAACTGGTTCACTAAGGCTACCAAGACCTAAAGTACAGGATAGCCTGGGTAATTGGTGATCTATGGATACACTCCAGGGGCCTGGGTTACCTAGTTGTTACTATTACTTATGTCAAAACTGGTTCACTAAGGCTACCAAGACCTAAACTACAGGACAGCCCGGGTAGTTGGTGATCTATGGATACACTCCAGTAGCCTGGGTTACCTAGTTGTTACTATTACTTATGTCAAAACTGGTTCACTAAGGCTACCAAGACCTAAACTACAGGACAGCCCGGGTAGTTGGTGATCTATGGATACACTCCAGTAGCCTGGGTTACCTAGTTGTTACTATTACTTATGTCAAAACTGGTTCACTAAGGCTACCAAGACCTAAACTACAGGACAGCCTGGGTAGTTGGTGATCTATGGATACATTCCAGTAGCCTGGGTTACCTAGTTGTTACTATTACTTATGTCAAAAATGGTTCACTAAGGCTACCAAGACCTAAACTACAGGACAGCCTGGGTAGTTGGTGATCTATGGATACACTCCAGTAGCCTGGGTTACCTAGTTGTTACTATTACTTATGTCAAAACTGGTTCACTAAGGCTACCAAGACCTAAACTACAGGACAGCCTGGGTAGTTGGTGATCTATGGATACACTCCAGTAGCCTGGGTTACCTAGTTGTTACTATTACTTATGTCAAAACTGGTTCACTAAGGCTACCAAGACCTAAACTACAGGACAGCCTGGGTAGTTGGTGATCTATGGATACACTCCAGTAGCCTGGGTTACCTAGTTGTTACTATTACTTATGTCAAAACTGGTTCACTAAGGCTACCAAGACCTAAACTACAGGACAGCCTGGGTAGTTGGTGATCTATGGATACACTCCAGTAGCCTGGGTTACCTAGTTGTTACTATTATTTATGTCAAAACTGGTTCACTAAGGCTACCAAGACCTAAACTACAGGACAGCCTGGGTAATTGGTGATCTATGGATACACTCCAGTAGCCTGGGTTACCTAGTTGTTACTATTACTTATGACAAAACTGGTTCACTAAGGCTACCAAGACCTAAACTACAGGACAGCCTGGGTAGTTGGTGATCTATGGATACACTCCAGTAGCCTGGGTTACCTAGTTGTTACTATTACTTATGTCAAAACTGGTTCACTAAGGCTACCAAGACCTAAACTACAGGACAGCCCGGGTAATTGGTGATCTATGGATACACTCCAGTAGCCTGGGTTACCTAGTTGTTACTATTATTTATGTCAAAACTGGTTCACTAAGGCTACCAAGACCTAAACTACAGGACAGCCCGGGTAGTTGGTGATCTATGGATACACTCCAGGGGCCTGGGTTACCTAGTTGTTACTATTACTTATGTCAAAACTGGTTCACTAAGGCTACCAAGACCTAAACTACAGGACAGCCCGGGTAGTTGGTGATCTATGGATACACTCCAGTAGCCTGGGTTACCTAGTTGTTACTATTACTTATGTCAAAACTGGTTCACTAAGGCTACCAAGACCTAAACTACAGGACAGCCCGGGTAGTTGGTGATCTATGGATACACTCCAGGGGCCTGGGTTACCTAGTTGTTACTATTACTTATGTCAAAACTGGTTCACTAAGGCTACCAAGACCTAAACTACAGGACAGCCCGGGTAGTTGGTGATCTATGGATACACTCCAGGGGCCTGGGTTACCTAGTTGTTACTATTACTTATGTCAAAACTGGTTCACTAAGGCTACCAAGACCTAAACTACAGGACAGCCCGGGTAGTTGGTGATCTATGGATACACTCCAGGAGCCTGGGTTACCTAGTTGTTACTATTACTTATGTCAAAACTGGTTCACTAAGGCTACCAAGACCTAAACTACAGGACAGCCTGGGTAGTTGGTGATCTATGGATACACTCCAGTAGGCCTGGGTTACCTAGTTGTTACTATTACTTATGTCAAAACTGGTTCACTAAGGCTACCAAGACCTAAACTACAGGACAGCCCGGGTAGTTGGTGATCTATGGATACACTCCAGGAGCCTGGGTTACCTAGTTGTTACTATTACTTATGTCAAAACTGGTTCACTAAGGCTACCAAGACCTAAACTACAGGACAGCCCGGGTAGTTGGTGATCTATGGATACACTCCAGTAGCCTGGGTTACCTAGTTGTTACTATTACTTATGTCAAAACTGGTTCACTAAGGCTACCAAGACCTAAACTACAGGACAGCCTGGGTAATTGGTGATCTATGGATACACTCCAGGGGCCTGGGTTACCTAGTTGTTACTATTACTTATGTCAAAACTGGTTCACTAAGGCTACCAAGACCTAAACTACAGGACAGCCCGGGTAGTTGGTGATCTATGGATACACTCCAGTAGCCTGGGTTACCTAGTTGTTACTATTACTTATGTCAAAACTGGTTCACTAAGGCTACCAAGACCTAAACTACAGGACAGCCCGGGTAGTTGGTGATCTATGGATACACTCCAGTAGCCTGGGTTACCTAGTTGTTACTATTACTTATGTCAAAACTGGTTCACTAAGGCTACCAAGACCTAAACTACAGGACAGCCCTGGGTAGTTGGTGATCTATGGATACACTCCAGTAGCCTGGGTTACCTAGTTGTTACTATTACTTATGTCAAAACTGGTTCACTAAGGCTACCAAGACCTAAACTACAGGACAGCCTGGGTAGTTGGTGATCTATGGATACACTCCAGTAGCCTGGGTTACCTAGTTGTTACTATTACTTATGTCAAAACTGGTTCACTAAGGCTACCAAGACCTAAACTACAGGACAGCCTGGGTAGTTGGTGATCTATGGATACACTCCAGTAGCCTGGGTTACCTAGTTGTTACTATTACTTATGTCAAAACTGGTTCACTAAGGCTACCAAGACCTAAACTACAGGACAGCCTGGGTAGTTGGTGATCTATGGATACACTCCAGTAGCCTGGGTTACCTAGTTGTTACTATTACTTATGTCAAAACTGGTTCACTAAGGCTACCAAGACCTAAACTACAGGACAGCCTGGGTAGTTGGTGATCTATGGATACACTCCAGTAGCCTGGGTTACCTAGTTGTTACTATTATTTATGTCAAAACTGGTTCACTAAGGCTACCAAGACCTAAACTACAGGACAGCCCTGGGTAGTTGGTGATCTATGGATACACTCCAGGAGCCTGGGTTACCTAGTTGTTACTATTACTTATGTCAAAACTGGTTCACTAAGGCTACCAAGACCTAAACTACAGGACAGCCTGGGTAGTTGGTGATCTATGGATACACTCCAGTAGCCTGGGTTACCTAGTTGTTACTATTACTTATGTCAAAACTGGTTCACTAAGGCTACCAAGACCTAAACTACAGGACAGCCCGGGTAGTTGGTGATCTATGGATACACTCCAGTAGCCTGGGTTACCTAGTTGTTACTATTACTTATGTCAAAACTGGTTCACTAAGGCTACCAAGACCTAAACTACAGGACAGCCCGGGTAGTTGGTGATCTATGGATACACTCCAGTAGCCTGGGTTACCTAGTTGTTACTATTACTTATGTCAAAACTGGTTCACTAAGGCTACCAAGACCTAAACTACAGGACAGCCCGGGTAGTTGGTGATCTATGGATACACTCCAGTAGCCTGGGTTACCTAGTTGTTACTATTACTTATGTCAAAACTGGTTCACTAAGGCTACCAAGACCTAAACTACAGGACAGCCCGGGTAGTTGGTGATCTATGGATACACTCCAGGGGCCTGGGTTACCTAGTTGTTACTATTACTTATGTCAAAACTGGTTCACTAAGGCTACCAAGACCTAAACTACAGGACAGCCCGGGTAGTTGGTGATCTATGGATACACTCCAGTAGCCTGGGTTACCTAGTTGTTACTATTACTTATGTCAAAACTGGTTCACTAAGGCTACCAAGACCTAAACTACAGGACAGCCCGGGTAGTTGGTGATCTATGGATACACTCCAGGAGCCTGGGTTACCTAGTTGTTACTATTACTTATGTCAAAACTGGTTCACTAAGGCTACCAAGACCTAAACTACAGGACAGCCCGGGTAGTTGGTGATCTATGGATACACTCCAGGGCCTGGGTTACCTAGTTGTTACTATTACTTATGTCAAAACTGGTTCACTAAGGCTACCAAGACCTAAACTACAGGACAGCCCGGGTAGTTGGTGATCTATGGATACACTCCAGTAGCCTGGGTTACCTAGTTGTTACTATTACTTATGTCAAAACTGGTTCACTAAGGCTACCAAGACCTAAACTACAGGACAGCCGGGTAGTTGGTGATCTATGGATACACTCCAGTAGCCTGGGTTACCTAGTTGTTACTATTATTATGTCAAAACTGGTTCACTAAGGCTACCAAGACCTAAACTACAGGACAGCCCGGGTAGTTGGTGATCTATGGATACACTCCAGGGGCCTGGGTTACCTAGTTGTTACTATTACTTATGTCAAAACTGGTTCACTAAGGCTACCAAGACCTAAACTACAGGACAGCCCGGGTAGTTGGTGATCTATGGATACACTCCAGGAGCCTGGGTTACCTAGTTGTTACTATTACTTATGTCAAAACTGGTTCACTAAGGCTACCAAGACCTAAACTACAGGACAGCCTGGGTAGTTGGTGATCTATGGATACACTCCAGTAGCCTGGGTTACCTAGTTGTTACTATTACTTATGTCAAAACTGGTTCACTAAGGCTACCAAGACCTAAACTACAGGACAGCCCGGGTAGTTGGTGATCTATGGATACACTCCAGTAGCCTGGGTTACCTAGTTGTTACTATTACTTATGTCAAAACTGGTTCACTAAGGCTACCAAGACTAAACTACAGGACAGCCTGGGTAATTGGTGATCTATGGATACACTCCAGGGGCCTGGGTTACCTAGTTGTTACTATTACTTATGTCAAAACTGGTTCACTAAGGCTACCAAGACCTAAACTACAGGACAGCCCGGGTAGTTGGTGATCTATGGATACACTCCAGTAGCCTGGGTTACCTAGTTGTTACTATTACTTATGTCAAAACTGGTTCACTAAGGCTACCAAGACCTAAACTACAGGACAGCCCGGGTAGTTGGTGATCTATGGATACACTCCAGTAGCCTGGTTACCTAGTTGTTACTATTACTTATGTCAAAACTGGTTCACTAAGGCTACCAAGACCTAAACTACAGGACAGCCTGGGTAGTTGGTGATCTATGGATACACTCCAGTAGCCTGGGTTACTAGTTGTTACTATTACTTATGTCAAAACTGGTTCACTAAGGCTACCAAGACCTAAACTACAGGACAGCCCTGGGTAGTTGGTGATCTATGGATACACTCCAGTAGCCTGGGTTACCTAGTTGTTACTATTACTTATGTCAAAACTGGTTCACTAAGGCTACCAAGACCTAAACTACAGGACAGCCTGGGTAGTTGGTGATCTATGGATACACTCCAGGGGCCTGGGTTACCTAGTTGTTACTATTACTTATGTCAAAACTGGTTCACTAAGGCTACCAAGACCTAAACTACAGGACAGCCTGGGTAGTTGGTGATCTATGGATACACTCCAGTAGCCTGGGTTACCTAGTTGTTACTATTACTTATGTCAAAACTGGTTCACTAAGGCTACCAAGACCTAAACTACAGGACAGCCTGGGTAGTTGGTGATCTATGGATACACTCCAGTAGCCTGGGTTACCTAGTTGTTACTATTATTTATGTCAAAACTGGTTCACTAAGGCTACCAAGACCTAAACTACAGGACAGCCTGGGTAGTTGGTGATCTATGGATACACTCCAGTAGCCTGGGTTACCTAGTTGTTACTATTACTTATGTCAAAACTGGTTCACTAAGGCTACCAAGACCTAAACTACAGGACAGCCGGGTAGTTGGTGATCTATGGATACACTCCAGTAGCCTGGGTTACCTAGTTGTTACTATTACTTATGTCAAAACTGGTTCACTAAGGCTACCAAGACCTAAACTACAGGACAGCCCGGGTAGTTGGTGATCTATGGATACACTCCAGTGAGCCTGGGTTACCTAGTTGTTACTATTACTTATGTCAAAACTGGTTCACTAAGGGCTACCAAGACCTAAACTACAGGACAGCCCGGGTAGTTGGTGATCTATGGATACACTCCAGGGGCCTGGGTTACCTAGTTGTTACTATTACTTATGTCAAAACTGGTTCACTAAGGCTACCAAGACCTAAACTACAGGA
>CP092879.1:78359643-78419417 GCA_030710605.1 Cordylochernes scorpioides | reverse complement strand
CTGGGTTACCTAGTTGTTACTATTATTTATGTCAAAACTGGTTCACTAAGGCTACCAAGACCTAAACTACAGGACAGCCCGGGTAGTTGGTGATCTATGGATACACTCCAGGGGCCTGGGTTACCTAGTTGTTACTATTATTTATGTCAAAACTGGTTCACTAAGGCTACCAAGACCTAAACTACAGGACAGCCTGGGTAATTGGTGATCTATGGATACACTCCAGTAGCCTGGGTTACCTAGTTGTTACTATTATTTATGTCAAAACTGGTTCACTAAGACTACCAAGACCTAAACTACAGGACAGTCCGGGTAGTTGGCGATCTATGGATACAGTCCAGTAGCCTGGGTTACCTAGTTGTTACTATTATTTATGTCAAAACTGGTTCACTAAGGCTACCAAGACCTAAACCACAGGACAGCCCGGGTAGTTGGTGATCTATGGATACACTCCAGGGGCCTGGGTTACCTAGTTGTTACTATTATTTATGTCAAAACTGGTTCACTAAGGCTACCAAGACCTAAACTACAGGACAGTCCGGGTAGTTGGTGATCTATGGATACACTCCAGGGGCCTGGGTTACCTAGTTGTTACTATTATTTATGTCAAAACTGGTTCACTAAGGCTACCAAGACCTAAACTACAGGACAGTCCGGGTAGTTGGTGATCTATGGATACACTCCAGGGGCCTGGGTTACCTAGTTGTTACTATTATTTATGTCAAAACTGGTTCACTAAGGCTACCAAGACCTAAACTACAGGACAGTCCGGGTAGTTGGTGATCTATGGATACACTCCAGGGGCCTGGGTTACCTAGTTGTTACTATTACTTATGTCAAAACTAGGTCACTAAGGCAACCAAGACCTAAACTACAGGACAGCTCGGGTAATTGGTGATCTATGGATACACTCCAGTAGCCTGGGTTACCTAGTTGTTACTATTACTTATGTCAAAACTAGTTCACTAAGGCTACCAAGACCTAAACTACAGGACAGCCCGGGTAGTTGGTGATCTATGGATACACTCCAGGGGCCTGGGTTACCTAGTTGTTACTATTATTTATGTCAAAACTGGTTCACTAAGGCTACCAAGACCTAAAGTACAGGACAGCCCGGGTAGTTGGTGATCTATGGATACACTCCAGGGGCCTGGGTTACCTAGTTGTTACTATTATTTATGTCAAAACTGGTTCACTAAGGCTACCAAGACCTAAACTACAGGACAGCCTGGGTAATTGGTGATCTATGGATACACTCCAGTAGCCTGGGTTACCTAGTTGTTACTATTATTTATGTCAAAACTGGTTCACTAAGACTACCAAGACCTAAACTACAGGACAGTCCGGGTAGTTGGCGATCTATGGATACACTCCAGTAGCCTGGGTTACCTAGTTGTTACTATTATTTATGTCAAAACTGGTTCACTAAGGCTACCAAGACCTAAACCACAGGACAGCCCGGGTAGTTGGTGATCTATGGATACACTCCAGGGGCCTGGGTTACCTAGTTGTTACTATTATTTATGTCAAAACTGGTTCACTAAGGCTACCAAGACCTAAACTACAGGACAGTCCGGGTAGTTGGTGATCTATGGATACACTCCAGGGGCCTGGGTTACCTAGTTGTTACTATTATTTATGTCAAAACTGGTTCACTAAGGCTACCAAGACCTAAACCACAGGACAGCCCGGGTAGTTGGTGATCTATGGATACACTCCAGGGGCCTGGGTTACCTAGTTGTTACTATTATTTATGTCAAAACTGGTTCACTAAGGCTACCAAGACCTAAACCACAGGACAGCCCGGGTAGTTGGTGATCTATGGATACACTCCAGGGGCCTGGGTTACCTAGTTGTTACTATTATTTATGTCAAAACTGGTTCACTAAGGCTACCAAGACCTAAACTACAGGACAGTCCGGGTAGTTGGTGATCTATGGATACACTCCAGGGGCCTGGGTTACCTAGTTGTTACTATTATTTATGTCAAAACTGGTTCACTAAGGCTACCAAGACCTAAACTACAGGACAGTCCGGGTAGTTGGTGATCTATGGATACACTCCAGGGGCCTGGGTTACCTAGTTGTTACTATTATTTATGTCAAAACTGGTTCACTAAGGCTACCAAGACCTAAACTACAGGACAGTCCGGGTAGTTGGTGATCTATGGATACACTCCAGGGGCCTGGGTTACCTAGTTGTTACTATTACTTATGTCAAAACTAGGTCACTAAGGCAACCAAGACCTAAACTACAGGACAGCTCGGGTAATTGGTGATCTATGGATACACTCCAGTAGCCTGGGTTACCTAGTTGTTACTATTACTTATGTCAAAACTAGTTCACTAAGGCTACCAAGACCTAAACTACAGGACAGCCCGGGTAGTTGGTGATCTATGGATACACTCCAGGGGCCTGGGTTACCTAGTTGTTACTATTATTTATGTCAAAACTGGTTCACTAAGGCTACCAAGACCTAAACTACAGGACAGCCCGGGTAGTTGGTGATCTATGGATACACTCCAGGGGCCTGGGTTACCTAGTTGTTACTATTATTTATGTCAAAACTGGTTCACTAAGGCTACCAAGACCTAAACTACAGGACAGTCCGGGTAGTTGGCGATCTATGGATACACTCCAGTAGCCTGGGTTACCTAGTTGTTACTATTATTTATGTCAAAACTGGTTCACTAAGGCTACCAAGACCTAAACCACAGGACAGCCCGGGTAGTTGGTGATCTATGGATACACTCCAGGGGCCTGGGTTACCTAGTTGTTACTATTATTTATGTCAAAACTGGTTCACTAAGGCTACCAAGACCTAAACTACAGGACAGTCCGGGTAGTTGGTGATCTATGGATACACTCCAGGGGCCTGGGTTACCTAGTTGTTACTATTATTTATGTCAAAACTGGTTCACTAAGGCTACCAAGACCTAAACTACAGGACAGTCCGGGTAGTTGGTGATCTATGGATACACTCCAGGGGCCTGGGTTACCTAGTTGTTACTATTATTTATGTCAAAACTGGTTCACTAAGGCTACCAAGACCTAAACTACAGGACAGCCTGGGTAGTTGGTGATCTAAGGATACACTCCAGGGGCCTGGGTTACCTAGTTGTTACTATTATTTATGTCAAAACTGGTTCACTAAGGCTACCAAGACCTAAACTACAGGACAGCCTGGGTAGTTGGTGATCTAAGGATACACTCCAGGGGCCTGGGTTACCTAGTTGTTACTATTATTTATGTCAAAACTGGTTCACTATGGCTACCAAGACCTAAACTACAGGACAGCCCTGGTAGTTGGTGATCTATGGATACACTCCAGGGGCCTGGGTTACCTAGTTGTTACTATTATTTATGTCAAAACTGGTTCACTAAGGCTACCAAGACCTAAACTACAGGACAGTCCGGGTAGTTGGTGATCTATGGATACACTCCAGGGGCCTGGGTTACCTAGTTGTTACTATTATTTATGTCAAAACTGGTTCACTAAGGCTACCAAGACCTAAACTACAGGACAGCCTGGGTAGTTGGTGATCTATGGATACACTCCAGGGGCCTGGGTTACCTAGTTGTTACTATTATTTATGTCAAAACTGGTTCACTAAGCTACCAAGACCTAAACTACAGGACAGCCCGGGTAGTTGGTGATCTGTGGATACACTCCAGTAGCCTGGGTTACCTAGTTGTTACTATTATTTATGTCAAAACTGGTTCACTAAGGCTACCAAGACCTAAACCACAGGACAGCCTGGGTAATTGGTGATCTATGGATACACTCCAGTAGCCTGGGTTACCTAGTTGTTACTATTACTTATGTCAAAACTGGTTCACTAAGGCTACCAAGACCTAAACTACAGGACAGCCTGGGTAGTTGGTGATCTATGGATACACTCCAGGGGCCTGGGTTACCTAGTTGTTACTATTACTTATGTCAAAACTGGTTCACTAAGGCTACCAAGACCTAAACTACAGGACAGCCTGGGTAGTTGGTGATCTATGGATACACTCCAGGGGCCTGGGTTACCTAGTTGTTACTATTACTTATGTCAAAACTGGTTCACTAAGGCTACCAAGACCTAAACTACAGGACAGCCCGGGTAGTTGGTGATCTATGGATACACTCCAGGGGCCTGGGTTACCTAGTTGTTACTATTACTTATGTCAAAACTAGGTCACTAAGGCTACCAAGACCTAAACTACAGAACAGCCCGGGTAGTTGGTGATCTATGGATACACTCCAGTAGCCTGGGTTACCTAGTTGTTACTATTATTTATGTCAAAACTGGTTCACTAAGCTACCAAGACCTAAACTACAGGACAGTCCGGGTAGTTGGTGATCTATGGATACACTCCAGGGGCCTGGGTTACCTAGTTGTTACTATTATTTATGTCAAAACTGGTTCACTAAGCTACCAAGACCTAAACTACAGGACAGTCCGGGTAGTTGGTGATCTATGGATACACTCCAGGGGCCTGGGTTACCTAGTTGTTACTATTACTTATGTCAAAACTAGGTCACTAAGGCAACCAAGACCTAAACTACAGGACAGCTCGGGTAATTGGTGATCTATGGATACACTCCAGTAGCCTGGGTTACCTAGTTGTTACTATTACTTATGTCAAAACTAGTTCACTAAGGCTACCAAGACCTAAACTACAGGACAGCCCGGGTAGTTGGTGATCTATGGATACACTCCAGGGGCCTGGGTTACCTAGTTGTTACTATTATTTATGTCAAAACTGGTTCACTAAGGCTACCAAGACCTAAACTACAGGACAGCCCGGGTAGTTGGTGATCTATGGATACACTCCAGGGGCCTGGGTTACCTAGTTGTTACTATTATTTATGTCAAAACTGGTTCACTAAGGCTACCAAGACCTAAACTACAGGACAGCCTGGGTAATTGGTGATCTATGGATACACTCCAGTAGCCTGGGTTACCTAGTTGTTACTATTATTTATGTCAAAACTGGTTCACTAAGACTACCAAGACCTAAACTACAGGACAGTCCGGGTAGTTGGCGATCTATGGATACAGTCCAGTAGCCTGGGTTACCTAGTTGTTACTATTATTTATGTCAAAACTGGTTCACTAAGGCTACCAAGACCTAAACCACAGGACAGCCCGGGTAGTTGGTGATCTATGGATACACTCCAGGGGCCTGGGTTACCTAGTTGTTACTATTATTTATGTCAAAACTGGTTCACTAAGGCTACCAAGACCTAAACTACAGGACAGTCCGGGTAGTTGGTGATCTATGGATACACTCCAGGGGCCTGGGTTACCTAGTTGTTACTATTATTTATGTCAAAACTGGTTCACTAAGGCTACCAAGACCTAAACTACAGGACAGTCCGGGTAGTTGGTGATCTATGGATACACTCCAGGGGCCTGGGTTACCTAGTTGTTACTATTATTTATGTCAAAACTGGTTCACTAAGGCTACCAAGACCTAAACTACAGGACAGTCCGGGTAGTTGGTGATCTATGGATACACTCCAGGGGCCTGGGTTACCTAGTTGTTACTATTACTTATGTCAAAACTAGGTCACTAAGGCAACCAAGACCTAAACTACAGGACAGCTCGGGTAATTGGTGATCTATGGATACACTCCAGTAGCCTGGGTTACCTAGTTGTTACTATTACTTATGTCAAAACTAGTTCACTAAGGCTACCAAGACCTAAACTACAGGACAGCCCGGGTAGTTGGTGATCTATGGATACACTCCAGGGGCCTGGGTTACCTAGTTGTTACTATTATTTATGTCAAAACTGGTTCACTAAGGCTACCAAGACCTAAACTACAGGACAGCCCGGGTAGTTGGTGATCTATGGATACACTCCAGGGGCCTGGGTTACCTAGTTGTTACTATTATTTATGTCAAAACTGGTTCACTAAGGCTACCAAGACCTAAACTACAGGACAGCCTGGGTAATTGGTGATCTATGGATACACTCCAGTAGCCTGGGTTACCTAGTTGTTACTATTATTTATGTCAAAACTGGTTCACTAAGACTACCAAGACCTAAACTACAGGACAGTCCGGGTAGTTGGCGATCTATGGATACACTCCAGTAGCCTGGGTTACCTAGTTGTTACTATTATTTATGTCAAAACTGGTTCACTAAGGCTACCAAGACCTAAACCACAGGACAGCCCGGGTAGTTGGTGATCTATGGATACACTCCAGGGGCCTGGGTTACCTAGTTGTTACTATTATTTATGTCAAAACTGGTTCACTAAGGCTACCAAGACCTAAACTACAGGACAGTCCGGGTAGTTGGTGATCTATGGATACACTCCAGGGGCCTGGGTTACCTAGTTGTTACTATTATTTATGTCAAAACTGGTTCACTAAGGCTACCAAGACCTAAACCACAGGACAGCCCGGGTAGTTGGTGATCTATGGATACACTCCAGGGGCCTGGGTTACCTAGTTGTTACTATTATTTATGTCAAAACTGGTTCACTAAGGCTACCAAGACCTAAACCACAGGACAGCCCGGGTAGTTGGTGATCTATGGATACACTCCAGGGGCCTGGGTTACCTAGTTGTTACTATTATTTATGTCAAAACTGGTTCACTAAGGCTACCAAGACCTAAACTACAGGACAGTCCGGGTAGTTGGTGATCTATGGATACACTCCAGGGGCCTGGGTTACCTAGTTGTTACTATTATTTATGTCAAAACTGGTTCACTAAGGCTACCAAGACCTAAACTACAGGACAGTCCGGGTAGTTGGTGATCTATGGATACACTCCAGGGGCCTGGGTTACCTAGTTGTTACTATTATTTATGTCAAAACTGGTTCACTAAGGCTACCAAGACCTAAACTACAGGACAGTCCGGGTAGTTGGTGATCTATGGATACACTCCAGGGGCCTGGGTTACCTAGTTGTTACTATTACTTATGTCAAAACTAGGTCACTAAGGCAACCAAGACCTAAACTACAGGACAGCTCGGGTAATTGGTGATCTATGGATACACTCCAGTAGCCTGGGTTACCTAGTTGTTACTATTACTTATGTCAAAACTAGTTCACTAAGGCTACCAAGACCTAAACTACAGGACAGCCCGGGTAGTTGGTGATCTATGGATACACTCCAGGGGCCTGGGTTACCTAGTTGTTACTATTATTTATGTCAAAACTGGTTCACTAAGGCTACCAAGACCTAAACTACAGGACAGCCCGGGTAGTTGGTGATCTATGGATACACTCCAGGGGCCTGGGTTACCTAGTTGTTACTATTATTTATGTCAAAACTGGTTCACTAAGGCTACCAAGACCTAAACTACAGGACAGCCTGGGTAATTGGTGATCTATGGATACACTCCAGTAGCCTGGGTTACCTAGTTGTTACTATTATTTATGTCAAAACTGGTTCACTAAGACTACCAAGACCTAAACTACAGGACAGTCCGGGTAGTTGGCGATCTATGGATACACTCCAGTAGCCTGGGTTACCTAGTTGTTACTATTATTTATGTCAAAACTGGTTCACTAAGGCTACCAAGACCTAAACCACAGGACAGCCCGGGTAGTTGGTGATCTATGGATACACTCCAGGGGCCTGGGTTACCTAGTTGTTACTATTATTTATGTCAAAACTGGTTCACTAAGGCTACCAAGACCTAAACTACAGGACAGTCCGGGTAGTTGGTGATCTATGGATACACTCCAGGGGCCTGGGTTACCTAGTTGTTACTATTATTTATGTCAAAACTGGTTCACTAAGGCTACCAAGACCTAAACTACAGGACAGTCCGGGTAGTTGGTGATCTATGGATACACTCCAGGGGCCTGGGTTACCTAGTTGTTACTATTATTTATGTCAAAACTGGTTCACTAAGGCTACCAAGACCTAAACTACAGGACAGCCTGGGTAGTTGGTGATCTAAGGATACACTCCAGGGGCCTGGGTTACCTAGTTGTTACTATTATTTATGTCAAAACTGGTTCACTAAGGCTACCAAGACCTAAACTACAGGACAGCCTGGGTAGTTGGTGATCTAAGGATACACTCCAGGGGCCTGGGTTACCTAGTTGTTACTATTATTTATGTCAAAACTGGTTCACTATGGCTACCAAGACCTAAACTACAGGACAGCCCTGGTAGTTGGTGATCTATGGATACACTCCAGGGGCCTGGGTTACCTAGTTGTTACTATTATTTATGTCAAAACTGGTTCACTAAGGCTACCAAGACCTAAACTACAGGACAGTCCGGGTAGTTGGTGATCTATGGATACACTCCAGGGGCCTGGGTTACCTAGTTGTTACTATTATTTATGTCAAAACTGGTTCACTAAGGCTACCAAGACCTAAACTACAGGACAGCCTGGGTAGTTGGTGATCTATGGATACACTCCAGTAGCCTGGGTTACCTAGTTGTTACTATTATTTATGTCAAAACTGGTTCACTAAGGCTACCAAGACCTAAACTACAGGACAGTCCGGGTAGTTGGTGATCTATGGATACACTCCAGGGGCCTGGGTTACCTAGTTGTTACTATTATTTATGTCAAAACTGGTTCACTAAGGCTACCAAGACCTAAACTACAGGATAGCCTGGGTAGTTGGTGATCTATGGATACACTCCAGTAGCCTGGGTTACCTAGTTGTTACTATTATTTATGTCAAAACTGGTTCACTAAGGCTACCAAGACCTAAACTACAGGACAGTCCGGGTAGTTGGTGATCTATGGATACACTCCAGGGGCCTGGGTTACCTAGTTGTTACTATTATTTATGTCAAAACTGGTTCACTAAGGCTACCAAGACCTAAACTACAGGACAGCCTGGGTAGTTGGTGATCTATGGATACACTCCAGTAGCCTGGGTTACCTAGTTGTTACTATTATTTATGTCAAAACTGGTTCACTAAGGCTACCAAGACCTAAACTACAGGACAGTCCGGTTAGTTGGTGATCTATGGATACACTCCAAGGGCCTGGGTTACCTAGTTGTTACTATTATTTATGTCAAAACTGGTTAACTAAGGCTACCAAGACCTAAACTACAGGACAGCCTGGGTAGTTGGTGATCTATGGATACACTCCAGGGGCCTGGGTTACCTAGTTGTTACTATTATTTATGTCAAAACTGGTTCACTAAGGCTACCAAGACCTAAACTACAGGACAGTCCGGGTAGTTGGTGATCTATGGATACACTCCATGGGCCTGGGTTACCTAGTTGTTACTATTACTTATGTCAAAACTGGTTCACTAAGTCTACCAAGACCTAAACTACAGGATAGCCTTGGTAATTGGTGATCTATGGATACACTCCAGGGGCCTGGGTTACCTAGTTGTTACTATTACTTATGTCAAAACTGGTTCACTATGGCTACCAAGACCTAAACTACAGGACAGTCCGGGTAGTTGGTGATCTATGGATACACTCCAGGGGCCTGGGTTACCTAGTTGTTACTATTACTTATGTCAAAACTGGTTCACTATGGCTACCAAGACCTAAACTACAGGACAGTCCGGGTAGTTGGTGATCTATGGATACACTCCAGGGGCCTGGGTTACCTAGTTGTTACTATTACTTATGTCAAAACTAGGTCACTAAGGCTACCAAGACCTAAACTACAGGACAGCTCGGGTAGTTGGTGATCTATGGATACACTCCAGGGGGCTGGGTTACCTAGTTGTTACTATTATTTATGTCAAAACTGGTTCACTAAGGCTACCAAGACCTAAACTACAGGACAGCTCGGGTAGTTGGTGATCTATGGATACACTCCAGGGGCCTGGGTTACCTAGTTGTTACTATTACTTATGTCAAAACTGGTTCACTAAGGCTACCAAGACCTAAACCACAGGACAGCCTGGGTAATTGGTGATCTATGGATACACTCCAGGGGCCTGGGTTACCTAGTTGTTACTATTATTTATGTCAAAACTGGTTCACTAAGGCTACCAAGACCTAAACTACAGGACAGCCTGGGTAATTGGTGATCTATGGATACACTCCAGGGACCTGGGTTACCTAGTGTTACTATTACTTATGTCAAAACTGGTTCACTAAGGCTACCAAGACCTAAACTACAGGACAGCTCGGGTAGTTGGTGATCTATGGATACACTCCAGGGACCTGGGTTACCTAGTTGTTACTATTATTTATGTCAAAACTGGTTCACTAAGTCTACCAAGACCTAAACTACAGGACAGCCTGGGTAGTTGGTGATCTAAGGATACACTCCAGGGGCCTGGGTTACCTAGTTGTTACTATTACTTATGTCAAAACTGGTTCACTAAGGCTACCAAGACCTAAACTACAGAACAGCCCGGGTAGTTGGTGATCTATGGATACACTCCAGTAGCCTGGGTTACCTAGTTGTTACTATTACTTATGTCAAAACTGGTTCACTAAGGCTACCAAGACCTAAACTACAGGACAGCCTGGGTAGTTGGTGATCTATGGATACACTCCAGTAGCCTGGGTTACCTAGTTGTTACTATTATTTATGTCAAAACTGGTTCACTAAGGCTACCAAGACCTAAACTACAGGACAGCCTGGGTAGTTGGTGATCTATGGATACACTCCAGTAGCCTGGGTTACCTAGTTGTTACTATTATTTATGTCAAAACTGGTTCACTAAGGCTACCAAGACCTAAACTACAGGACAGCCCGGTTAGTTGGTGATCTATGGATACACTCCAGTAGCCTGGGTTACCTAGTTGTTACTATTATTTATGTCAAAACTGGTTCACTAAGGCTACCAAGACCTAAACTACAGTATAGCCTGGGTAATTGGTGATCTATGGATACACTCCAGTAGCCTGGGTTACCTAGTTGTTACTATTACTTATGTCAAAACTGGTTCACTAAGGCTACAAAGACCTAAACTACAGGACAGCCCGGGTAGTTGGTGATCTATGGATACACTCCAGTAGCCTGGGTTACCTAGTTGTTACTATTATTTATGTCAAAACTGGTTCACTAAGGCTACCAAGACCTAAACTACAGGACAGCCTGGGTAGTTGGTGATCTATGGATACACTCCAGGGGCCTGGGTTACCTAGTTGTTACTATTATTTATGTCAAAACTGGTTCACTAAGGCTACCAAGACATAAACCACGGGACAGCCTGGGTAGTTGGTGATCTATGGATACACTCCAGTAGCCTGGGTTACCTAGTTGTTACTATTATTTATGTCAAAACTGGTTCACTAAGGCTAACAAGACCTAAACTACAGGACAGCCTGGGTAATTGGTGATCTATGGATACACTCCAGGGGCCTGGGTTACCTAGTTGTTACTATTACTTATGTCAAAACTGGTTCACTAAGGCTACCAAGACCTAAACTACAGGATAGCCTGGGTAGTTGGTGATCTATGGATACACTCCAGTAGCCTGGGTTACCTAGTTGTTACTATTATTTATGTCAAAACTGGTTCACTAAGGCTACCAAGACCTAAACTACAGGACAGCCTGGGTAATTGGTGATCTATGGATACACTCCAGGGGCCTGGGAGACCTAGTTGTTACTATTACTTATGTCTAAACTAGGTCACTAAGGCTACCAAGACCTAAACTACAGTATAGCCCGGGTAATTGGTGATCTATGGATACACTCCAGTAGCCTGGGTTACCTAGTTGTTACTATTATTTATGTCAAAACTAGGTCACTAAGGCTACCAAGACCTAAACTACAGGACAGCCGGGGTAATTGGTGATCTATGGATACACTCCAGGGACCTGGGTTACCTAGTTGTTACTATTACTTATGTCAAAACTGGTTCACTAAGGCTACCAAGACCTAAACTACAGTATAGCCTGGGTAGTTGGTGATCTATGGATACACTCCAGTAGCCTGGGTTACCTAGTTGTTACTATTACTTATGTCAAAACTGGTTCACTAAGGCTACCAAGACCTAAACTACAGTATAGCCTGGGTAGTTGGTGATCTATGGATACACTCCAGTAGCCTGGGTTACCTAGTTGTTACTATTACTTATGTCAAAACTGGTTCACTAAGGCTACCAAGACCTAAACTACAGTATAGCCTGGGTAATTGGTGATCTATGGATACACTCCAGTAGCCTGGGTTACCTAGTTGTTACTATTACTTATGTCAAAACTGGTTCACTAAGGCTACCAAGACCTAAACTACAGTATAGCCTGGGTAGTTGGTGATCTATGGATACACTCCAGTAGCCTGGGTTACCTAGTTGTTACTATTACTTATGTCAAAACTGGTTCACTAAGGCTACCAAGACCTAAACTACAGTATAGCCTGGGTAGTTGGTGATCTATGGATACACTCCAGGGGCCTGGGTTACCTAGTTGTTACTATTATTTATGTCAAAACTGGTTCACTAAGTCTACCAAGACCTAAACTACAGGACAGCCCGGGTAGTTGGTGATCTATGGATACACTCCAGGGGCCTGGGTTACCTAGTTGTTACTATTATTTATGTCAAAACTGGTTCACTAAGGCTACCAAGACCTAAACTACAGGACAGCCCGGGTAATTGGTGATCTATGGATACACTCCAGGGGCCTGGGTTACCTAGTTGTTACTATTACTTATGTCAAAACTGGTTCACTAAGGCTACCAAGACCTAAACTACAGTATAGCCTGGGTAATTGGTGATCTATGGATACACTCCAGGGACCTGGGTTACCTAGTTGTTACTATTACTTATGTCAAAACTGGTTCACTAAGGCTACCAAGACCTAAACTACAGTATAGCCTGGGTAGTTGGTGATCTATGGATACACTCCAGGGGCCTGGGTTACCTAGTTGTTACTATTACTTATGTCAAAACTGGTTCACTAAGGCTACCAAGACCTAAACTACAGGTCAGCCTGGGTAATTGGTGATATATGGATACACTCCAGTAGCCTGGGTTACCTAGTTGTTACTATTATTTATGTCAAAACTGGTTCACTAAGGCTACCAAGACCTAAACTACAGAACAGCCCGGGTAGTTGGTGATCTATGGATACACTCCAGGGGCCTGGGTTACCTAGTTGTTACTATTACTTATGTCAAAACTGGTTCACTAAGGCGACCAAGACCTAAACCACAGGACAGTCCGGGTAATTGGTGATCTATGGATACACTCCAGGGGCCTGGGTTACCTAGTTGTTACTATTACTTATGTCAAAACTGGTTCACTAAGGCGACCAAGACCTAAACCACAGGACAGTCCGGGTAATTGGTGATCTATGGATACACTCCAGGGGCCTGGGTTACCTAGTTGTTACTATTATTTATGTCAAAACTGGTTCACTAAGGCTACCAAGACCTAAACTACAGGACAGCCCGGGTAATTTGTGATCTATGGATACACTCCAGGGGCCTGGGTTACCTAGTTGTTACTATTACTTATGTCAAAACTAGGTCACTAAGGCTACCAAGACCTAAACTACAGGACAGCCTGGGTAGTTGGTGATCTATGGATACACTCCAGGGGCCTGGGTTACCTAGTTGTTACTATTACTTATGTCAAAACTGGTTCACTAAGGCTACCAAGACCTAAACTACAGGACAGCCTGGGTAATTGGTGATCTATGGATACACTCCAGGGGCCTGGGTTACCTAGTTGTTACTATTATTTATGTCAAAACTCGTTCACTAAGGCTACCAAGACCTAAACTACAGGACAGTCCGGGTAGTTGGTGATCTATGGATACACTCCAGGGGCCTGGGTTACCTAGTTGTTACTATTACTTAGGTCAAAACTGGTTCACTAAGGCTACCAAGACCTAAACTACAGGACAGCCCGGGTAGTTGGTGATCTATGGATACACTCCAGTAGCCTGGGTTACCTAGTTGTTACTATTACTTATGTCAAAACTGGTTCACTAAGGCTACCAAGACCTAAACTACAGGACAGCCCGGGTAGTTGGTGATCTTTGGATACACTCCAGTAGCCTGGGTTACCTAGTTGTTACTATTACTTATGTCAAAACTGGTTCACTAAGGCTACCAAGACCTAAACTACAGGACAGCCCGGGTAATTGGTGATCTATGGATACACTCCAGTAGCCTGGGTTACCTAGTTGTTACTATTACTTATGTCAAAACTGGTTCACTAAGGTACCAAGACCTAAACTACAGGACAGTCCGGGTAGTTGGTGATCTATGGATACACTCCAGGGGCCTGGGTTACCTAGTTGTTACTATTATTTATGTCAAAATGGTTCACTAAGGCTACCAAGACCTAAACTACAGGACAGCCTGGGTAGTTGGTGATCTATGGATACACTCCAGGGGCCTGGGTTACCTAGTTGTTACTATTACTTATGTCAAAACTGGTTCACTAAGGCTACCAAGACCTAAACTACAGGACAGCCCGGGTAATTGGTGATCTATGGATACACTCCAGTAGCCTGGGTTACCTAGTTGTTACTATTACTTATGTCAAAACTGGTTCACTAAGGCTACCAAGACCTAAACTACAGGACAGCCTGGGTAGTTGGTGATCTATGGATACACTCCAGGGGCCTGGGTTACCTAGTTGTTACTATTACTTATGTCAAAACTGGTTCACTAAGGCTACCAAGACCTAAACTACAGGACAGCCTGGGTAGTTGGTGATATATGGATACACTCCAGTAGCCTGGGTTACCTAGTTGTTACTATTACTTATGTCAAAACTGGTTCACTAAGGCTACCAAGACCTAAACTACAGGACAGCCCGGGTAGTTGGTGATCTATGGATACACTCCAGTAGCCTGGGTTACCTAGTTGTTACTATTACTTATGTCAAAACTGGTTCACTAAGGCTACCAAGACCTAAACTACAGGACAGCCCGGGTAATTGGTGATCTATGGATACACTCCAGTAGCCTGGGTTACCTAGTTGTTACTATTACTTATGTCAAAACTGGTTCACTAAGGTACCAAGACCTAAACTACAGGACAGTCCGGGTAGTTGGTGATCTATGGATACACTCCAGGGGCCTGGGTTACCTAGTTGTTACTATTATTTATGTCAAAATGGTTCACTAAGGCTACCAAGACCTAAACTACAGGACAGCCTGGGTAGTTGGTGATCTATGGATACACTCCAGGGGCCTGGGTTACCTAGTTGTTACTATTATTTATGTCAAAACTGGTTCACTAAGGCTACCAAGACCTAAACTACAGGACAGCCTGGGTAGTTGGTGATCTATGGATACATTCCAGGGGCCTGGGTTACCTAGTTGTTACTATTATTTATGTCAAAACTGGTTCACTAAGGCTACCAAGACCTAAACTACAGGACAGCCTGGGTAGTTGGTGATCTATGGATACACTCCAGGGGCCTGGGTTACCTAGTTGTTACTATTACTTATGTCAAAACTGGTTCACTAAGGCTACCAAGACCTAAACTACAGGACAGCCCGGGTAATTGGTGATCTATGGATACACTCCAGGAGTCTGAGTTTAACCTAAATGTTAATAAATGTTTTTATTTGTTCTTGTATTAAAAATAAATTGATGTGTCATCCTGAAGTTTGTTTTTCATAATTTTCTAAGTGACAATATTATTAAATTAGAAAGAGGGAATCATATATCGCCGCAACTCTTTTTTATTAACGCGATAAAGGAAGCTTTCGGGCAAGCCCTTCTTCAGCTAATTATAGTGTACAAACAATATATTGTTTAATAATAACAATATATAAACGATATATAATCTCTCCTTGTTTGTACACTATAGTTAGCTGAAGAAGGGCTTGCCCGAAAGCTTCCTTAATCGCGTTAATAAAAAAGAGTTGCGGCGATATATGATTCCCTCTTTCTAAATTGTCGAAATCCGCAAACCGTCTACTATGAATATTATTAAAATTGATTTTTACAGCTCTTATACTGCAATGAATAATAATTGAAATTGTAGGAGGGCATGGCTCATCAGTGGTGAACCCTCCCAGCGATTTCGACATTAATAAGAACGAAATATTTTATATATAATAATTTCGCAGTATATGGGTTGTAGAAATATATTTTATTGATTCATATTGTAGCAGAATATGTATTATATATTTTTTAAACATATTATTTATTTTGATTATAATATTTTTCTACTTGTGTGTGTGTGACAAAATTTCCTTTATTACTTCTTTGGTATTTTATAAATGTTATTTTTTTTATTTGTCTTAAAATGAATTGCCCTGTTATCCTGAATGTGGAATAATGGAGATCTACTTCGGGACGTCGGACAGCGACGGCTCGGGTGATTGTAAACAAACAAGCCCCAGCTGCCTCAGCCGGCAATAAAAAGGGGAGGCTGAGCACGGCCTGGTCTGCTCACGAGTTGGATGTTTTCCTCTGTCCTCTTAACATGTTTTAATAAAGTTAGTTTGAAGGAGCCTTTTACCCTCTCCTTTCTGCTATTTAGTGATCTGATTTAAATCCTTGCAACAGCCCACAAAAGAATCATCACTGCAAATTCTTCTACCGATTTTCGCATTAGTGTTTTGTGAAACGATTACCAGACATTTCATCACACTGAAGATTGTATTTTCTCATTTTATACGTGACTAATTAAAAAAAAGAAAGAAAATAAAAAAAGTGTTAAAATACTTCTAATTGTCATCAACAGAGGGTGCTAATTTGAGATGATGATGATATTTATTTTAAAGTTATATTTTTCATAAATGTATTTGCATTCTCAATTGTGGAAAAGATTCTAAGCTACGATTATCTGTGATGTACTTGCCATTTTCTATGAAGTAAACACACAGGGACAAAATTTCATTTAAATGAAAGTTCTGTATTTTTAAAAATAATCTATAAACTCATTTCTAAATATCCAAAAAGTGTTTTAAACAATAAATAAATTTTATTTAAAACTAGCGGACGTACCCGGCTTCGCCCGGGTTTTACCCGAGTAAAAGTTTGTCTAACGAATCTCTCGATAAAGTGAACATTTTTTTCCCGGTCCCTTGAAAAATACTCGATAAGTTGAATAAAATCAATATTTGAATAAAATCAATATTAATTGGTTCCCTCGGTAATTGGAAGTTAAAGGAATAGTATCTTGCCTTGGAATTGTATCATTATTCTTGTATGGATGTACCCGGCTTCGCCCGGGTTTTACCCGAGTAAAGGTTTGTTTAACGAATCTCTCGATAAAGTGAACATTTTTTCCCGGTCCCTTGAAAAATACTCGATAAGTTGAATAAATTCAATATTAATTGGTTCCCTCGGTAATTGGAAGTTAAAGGAATAGTATCTTGCCTTTGAATTGTAACATTATTCTTGTCTCAAATAAATTGCCGTGTCATCCTGAATTTTGTCTTTCCTAATTTTCTACATTACAAAATCATCGTATCATCATGATAATATTTAGAGCAGATTGTTGAATTATAACAGATAAATTAGAATATTTATCTTGATTATTTCTAGGCGAAAAGTTATTTCAAAAATTTTATTTGCTAGAAACCTTCCCAGTACTATACTAAATAACTTCCCAAAGTTTCATGGCGATCCAATGAGTGGTTTGGTCAGGCATAAAGGACAAACAAACAAACAGACACACATACATTCATTTTTATATATATAGATATCACACGTTTTAAAAGCATCTTAAAAATATTAATCAAAAATTTATTTAATTAAAATATGTTTTTAATTAAATATTTTTTTAAATTGCTCTCTAATTTCAAAATGATTTTTCAAAATGATCTTAAAATATATATAGTGTTTAAAAATAAATAAATAGTATATATATATAGAATAAAAGAAATAATTTTGTATAAATACTGTAAATAAATTGTAAAACTCTTGATCGAAAACTAAATAGAATTTCAGACGATACTGGAAAACTATCTTAAATAAAGAAAATTCCAATGAGAAATGGTTACAATGGAGTTAGGAAACAGAAGATGATTCTAACGCTATCAAACGAAATGTTGATGGAATGTATCTCGGCTGCAGTCATATAAATATTCATTTCTATTGTGTGGCTGCTAGATCTGGCCTTGGCAGATGTCCCTATTCAAAATTGAGCCTCATTCTCTTGGCCTATTATTTTTAAATTCTTTTTTATCCCTTTCAAACTTTATAGGAAAGAAAAATTTTATATAGGTAGAGTATGTAAAAGATAGATCCAAAAATAACTTCAATTGGTAATATTTTTGTAGTCATTCTTATTTATTTATTTTTTTAACGCTATTTCATTTTATGTTAGCGTCTGTTTTCAGTTATTCGTCTGTTATAAAATGAGATAGATGAAGACAGATAAATTCGTTTATCTTTTTAGATATTTTACACAAGGAAAAGACTATTTTTCATTATGGTAAATAATTTTGAAAATACTATAAATTGATTATCAAATGTAATATAAAAGAAATTACTTACTAAACTAATATGCGTAAAATTATGCATAATAATTTTTTTAAAAACGTTAGAGAGATCTAGATAATAGAAATGCAGACTAAAATTAAACAAATAATAATATTTTGTATAATTTGATTATATATTTTTTAAAAAAGAAGAAGAAATTTATGAATTTATGGGTATTTTATTTTTAAAATAAATATACCCTATAACCTTTCTGATTCAATTTTTTTTTTTTTCAAATCCTGATCATCTATTTTTCAAATTATCAATTTTAATTTCAACCAAAAGTGAATTGAAAATGAAAATTTGATAGAAAATTGATCAGGAATATTTTTATATAACATTTAAATAATAACAAATAATAATAATTTTTAATTAAAAAGGCATATATTGGATCAAAATATCATTATTTTATAAATATTTCAGTTGGCTGAACGCCAACCTTTATCCTAATATTTCAGCCAACTGAAATATCGGTAAAATAAATGATATTTTGATCCAATATATGCCTTTTTAATTAAAGATTTATTTATGGATTGCTCTATTTTCAAAATAATAATAATTGTCTTAATCTAGTCGGTTTAAATAAATAAAATTTACTTATTAATAAACTTATTATTGGAGTGAACAACTATCTTTTAAATATTTATAATAGAGAAATCAGAGAAGAAATTCCATTCTAATCGTCTGAGGAACTAGTACAAGAGAATACAGAAGATTATGTGGTGGCCGTGAAGACAAATCAATAGTAATTAGCATTAATTGGCTTAAATGAACTCTTGTTGTCTCTCGACCTCAATGTCGAGTTCTCTTGACTGTCGTCTGCTTTAAAATTATATTCCCAGCTCAAGTTGATTTTTTTACTTGAACAAAATAATTAAAAATATATTTTTGAAAGAATGTTCCATTTTTATTTATTGTTAAGCTCTCTCTCTCTCTCTATGGATTTTTTTTTATGGAAATATAGATATCTATCTCTAAATATGTATTTAGTAATCTTGTATTAATTGAAGTTTTGATATCGAAATTTGAATATAATATTCGAAAAATGAAAGAAAAGCAACCCCATATTTACTAAATATATAAATATTCTATTTAACATGTTGGAAAAAAAGAAGAATAGTAAATCAATGATCTTGAAATACTTTTAGACTGACAACACAGTAATATAAAAACTAGAACAAAGGAGTGTTGGTTTTGTTTACAAAATTAGTAATTGTAATGTAAATGTTAAATGTTCTTTTCTATCTCTCTCTCTCTCTCTTTGAAAATAATAAATTTAAAATACTTTCATAAAAGGTAAAATCGCCTAATTCTTTAAAAACCACTTCAGCTGTAAGTAAACTTGTTATTTGTTGTTTCATTGTCTGAACCATAAAAGATTCCCAACATGGTAGCAGAGCGTGGTTCTTTTTGAATCGCGGTAAAATATATATATAAAATATAAATAAAAACAAAAATGGCTGTCAGCGAAGATATCGCAAATATTGTGAGGCTTAAAAATCCTGAAAATTTCGATTTATGGAATTTTCAGATAACAATTATTTTCAAAGCAAATGGCCTTCTAGATATTATAAATGGAAAATCGTTGTTTGAAGACTTGAAAGATGAAACTAGAAAAGATAAATGGAGCCTAAAAGACGCCAAAGCACAAAAATACATAATGTTAACCATTGAAAAGAATGTTTTAACACATATTCTAAATTGCAAAACTTCAAAAGAAATGTATGAAAAACTAGTAGCCATTTATCAAAGAGAAGATGAGCAATTAAAATGCAAATTACTACAAGAATTTCATGGATTCAAATTTGACAAAAATACAGATATGGCAACAAATATAAGCAGAATGCAAAATTTAGTATTCAAACTAAATAATGTAAAACAAGAAATTGAGGAAAGCTTTGTAATTTCTAAAATATTGAGCATTTTGCCAGACTACTTTAATTACTTCAGCACAGCATGGGACTCGACACCAAAAAGTGAGAAAACGTTAACAAACTTAATATCAAGACTATCACTTGAAGAAACTAAACAAAAAGTAAAGCCTGAAGAGGGAATAGCCATGAGTGCTACTAAAGTAAAGCAGTGCTCTAACTGCAAAAAGAGCGGGCACTTAGCAAAATATTGTAGACTAAATAAAAAATGGTGTACCATCTGTAAAAAGACAAATCATACTCAAGACCAATGCTTCTTTAAGAAATCTCAAAATAAATTCCAGGAAAATATTCCTTGCCGAATTTGTAAAAAGACAAATCATAAAGAAAAGGATTGCTTTTTCAGAAACAAAAATGAAGAAAAATTGTCCTTTTTTGCAGGAGAGACTTTAAAATGTAAAAATGAGGAATTGTTAGAATTTATTGTAGACAGTGGCTCAACAAGCCATATGATAAATAGTAAAAAGTTTTTACTAGATGAAGTAGATTGCAACTCAAAAATATCAATAGCAAAAAAGGAAGAAACTCTAATAGCAAAATCAGTCGGAAAAATTCAAGGGAAAAAATGTGATCTCAAGGAGGTGATGTTTGTACCAAACTTGACAAATAATTTACTATCGGTAAGTGCCATTACCAGAAATAAAGGCAAAGTCGTCTTTGAAGATGAAAAGGTATTTGTCGTAAAAAATGGAAAAAAAGTTTTAGAAGGAGAAAAACAGGAAAATGGACTCTATACAATAGCTATAGAAACAGAAAACCCCGAAATTGAAGAATCTCACCTAACAGCTACCCAAAATGAAGAAATGCTAAAATGGCACAGAAAAATGGGTCACATAAGTTTTTCAAGCTTAAAACAATTAAAATCTATAGTTAATGGAATAAACATAGAAAAAATAAGTCAAGATGAAATTTGTGAAACATGCATTAAAGCTAAACAGGTAAGAAAGCCATTCAATTCCATTAGAACAAAATCAAAAAGGCCTTTAGAAATAATCCATACAGATGTATGTGGACCTTTAGATCCCACTACCCATGACAACAAAAACTATTTTCTAACATTTCTTGATGACTACACACATTTTTGTCATGTGTATTTGTTACAAAATAAATATGAAGTAAAAGGATATCTAAAAGAATTTATTACAGAAGCAGAAAACCAAATGAATCTAAAAGTTTCAAAAATAAGATGTGACAATGGCGGAGAATATGTAAATGAAGATATAAAATCCTGGTGCAAAGCTAAAGGAATCATTATGGATCTCACCATACCTCACTCACCTCAGCTAAACGGCAAAGCCGAAAGATTAAATAGAACCCTGATGGAGAAAACTAGAGCTCTTTTGATTGATTCTGGTGTAGAAAAATACATGTGGGGAGAAGCTGTAAGGGTTTCAGCCTATTTGCTGAACCGAAGCCCTACTCAAGAATTAGAGAAAACCCCTGCAGAACAAAAGACCAAATTTGTCAAACTTACAACTTTTTGGTTGTGAAGCTTATGTCAAAACCCTAAAACACATAAAGAAATTGGAATACAGAAGTAAAAAATATACCTTTATAGGTTATGCACCAAATGGTTATCGCCTTTGGAATGAACAAAGCAAACGAATCTTTACAGCTAGAGATGTATTTTTTTAGATAAAGGATGTATAAATAAAGAAGAAAAAAATACCTATTGTCGAACCAGAAGAAGAATCTGAAGATCAACTAGAATTAAATGAAGAACCAAGTCTACCAGAAGTCTCTGAAGACAAAGAAGATATCCCTACAAAACCAAGTACTTCAAAATATAATCTTAGACCAAGAAGTAGTTCACAAACACCATCAAGATATGAAGACTTCTATTTAGAACGGGATGGAACAACAGAATCAGCTCTTCTAACTTACTCTGAAGCTATATCTGGTCCAAATCAAGAAAAATGGAAAAGGCAATAAAAGAAAAAAAAGAGTCTCTTGCCAAAAATGAAGTTTGGGAAATAGTAAAAGAAAATGAAGCGTCAAACAAGAAGATTCTGACCTCTAAATGGCTCTTTAAAGTGAAAGAAGATGGTCGCTACAAAGCAAGACTAGTTGTAAGAGGCTTTGAACAAGAAGCAGGCATTGATTATGATGAGACATTCAGTCCAGTTATAAGCACTGTCTCTTTAAGGATATACTTTGCTCTAATGGCTAAGAAAAAGTTTGTTTTTAAAACATTTGACATAAAAACAGCTTTTCTATATGGGTTTTTGGATGAAGAAATATACGGTCAATTGCCAGAAGGTTATAAAGGGAACATATGCAGGTTAAGAAAGGCATTGTATGGTTTAAAGCAAGCCCCATTAAAATGGAATGAAAGATTAAAAACCTTTCTCAAATCCCAAGATTTCATACAACTAAAATCAGAGCCATGTCTTTTTAAAACCAACAAAGGAAATGTGTACCTTGCAATATATGTAGATGATGGTATCTTAATGGGAGATAATGAAGAAGAATTAAATAATATTTTAGAAAAACTATCCCAAGAGTTTGAAGTTAAAATAAACAATGATCCAAGAACTTTTTTGGGAATAGATTTGTGTTTTGAGGAAAAAAATAAAATTTTACTTTCACAAGAAAATTATGCAAAATCAGTTCTTGAAAGATATAATATGCAAAACTCAAAACCAGTACCCACTCCCATTACAGATGTAGTAAAAGAATTAGACAAAAACTTAGAAATATCAAATGATAACAAATTTCCCTACAGACAAGCAATTGGAAGCCTTTTATATTTGACAAACAAAACTAGACCAGACATGACCTTTGCCACAAATTTTGAAAGCAGGTCAATGCATGATCCTACAACTCAAGATATTATAAACATCAAAAGAACCCTAAGATATTTAAATCACACCCCCAATTTAGGCATATCATATGATGGAGAGATGCCATTTGAATTAAATGTGTATTGTGATTCTGATTTTGCTGGAGATATTAAAACTAGAAAAAGCACCACAGGATATGTAGTTTACTTATGTGGAGGTCCCATAAGTTGGTGCTCCAGAAAGCAACCTGTAATTGCCCTTTCAAGCACTGAAGCAGAGTTCATTGCTGCAGCAGATGCATGCAAAGAAGTGTCATACATAAGATCCCTATTAGAAGAATTAATTCCAGATAATTTTGATATAAATCTCTATGTTGATAACCAAAGCACTATAAAAATTATAAAATCAGGTCAATTCACCACTAAAACTAAACATATTGATGTCAAATATCATTTTGTGAAAGATCAAGCTCAAAAGTTTAACCTGATATATTGTCCAACAGAACACCAAATTGCAGACATCCTAACAAAACCTCTAGCCTGACCAAAGTTTGACAAATTCAAATCCCTTCTTATGACAACCATTTAAAACATAAGTCAAGTGAAGAAACTGTTGAATGTGATAAGATCACTGATTTAAGAGGGAATGTTGGAAAAAAAGAAGAATAGTAAATCAATGATCTTGAAATACTTTTAGACTGACAACACAGTAATATAAAAACTAGAACAAAGGAGTGTTGGTTTTGTTTACAAAATTAGTAATTGTAATGTAAATTGTTAAATGTTCTTTTCTATCTCTCTTTGAAAATAATAAATTTAAAATACTTTCATAAAAGGTAAAATCGCCTAATTCTTTAAAAACCACTTCAGCTGTAAGTAAACTTGTTATTTGTTGTTTCATTGTCTGAACCATAAAAGATTCCCAACATAACACACCTATAGTTATTCGTATTTTAAAAAATTTGATTAAAATTTGATTATCGAAAGAGGGTGATATAATCATGATATTTTAAATGCTAACTAAAAGACTAATTTTGTGATATATTTGTGGAAGACCATTCGCCAATTTAATCCACCAGACCGGTTCTTAGAGCTCTAATACTGTATTGTACGATTCTGCTTATATATGTAACACTGAAGGGTCGAATCTCATATAGGATTGAATTTTAGCAAACTATGGACATAAGCTTTTAGGACTGTAGAGTTACATATAAATATTTGCATTGAGCAATGCTCTTCCTCAAAAAAGACAAGGCCAGTTAGGCCTATTTATATATATATATATATTTATGTACTTATTACAAATATTTTAAAATATAAGATAAACCACATTATTTTTCCTTTAATATTTTATCAATTCCCACATAACAAAAACGATGGAGTTCGTTTTTGGCGCGATTTATAGTCTATTTTCCGAGTTTGAAAACACAACTTTTGGTTAAATTTTTTTCTGAGAGTTGGATATTTTCCAAATGTTTTTAGAAGAAAAGAAAGAGTTTTTGGTTCTTATAAAATATATTAGAGAAGTTTTGGAAGCCTTCAAAATAAGATTTACTAAATACGCTTTTATAAAATATATATAGTATTTTAAAAATATTAAATAAATCAAATATTTAAGTTGAAGTCTTAAAAATTATAAAATATTATTTTTATTATCATTAAAAAATATTTCTAATATATTTTAATTTTATAAATTTTATATTTATTATATTTATATAATTTTTTAATATACATTTTATATTTTTATACAATGCGTTAATATTGTGGCGAAGAAATATTTTATTATTTAATTTAATATTATTTAATGAAAATATTCAACAGATTATAAAAATATATATTAATCTGTATTTGTGAAATCATCTTTAAAATATTTCTTTGCTTGCTTGCTTAAGATTCTCTAGCGGTAAATAGTTTTGGGGCTGACCTGTTAATAATTGTCGACTCGTCGCTGTGACGTCATCAATAAATACTTTTATATCTTAGGATATTTCAAGGCTTGATTTCTACGCTACAACTGGTGGAGAGACTGGACCGATACCCATTAAGAAATAAAAGAAAATTTTTTTCTGTTGAACCAGAAGAAACTTCTATGAATGTAAAGAAGGAAGGTACTCAGGTAAGCAACTACGTTGTTCAACATTTGCCAAGGAACCCTTCCATCTTCTCCGGGGAGGATGGTGAAGATCTCCAAAAATGGTTAAAAGGGTATGCACGTGTGGCAAGGTACAACCATTGGGACGAAACCCTTTGTCTTACTAAAGTTTATTTTTATCTGTCTGGAACTGCTCTCAAATGGTTTGAGAACAACGAAGAAAGCATCCAGACTTGGAAGGAATTCACATCTCAATTAGAGAATGTGTTCGGAAAAAAAGAAAATTCAAAATTGCGAGCGGAAAAGAAACTTAAAACACGGGCACAATTAAAAGGTGAAAGTACCGAATTTTACATCCAGGATGTTCTGTGCTTGTGCAAAGAGGTTGATCCTCAAATGAGCGTAGAAGATAAAATCTCCCACCTCATGAAGGGGATAGCTGAGGAGCTTTATCAAGCACTCCTACCGAGGGATGTACAGAGCACCGAGCAATTCATTACAGAATGTCGCCGTGTCGAAGCGCTCCGTTGTAGGCGAGTTACCCCAACCAGGTACGAGCGCCTACCAAATGTAGCCTCTCTCTGTGACCAGGATGACGGAGAAGATCTGTCATCGCTGATCCGAAAATTTGTCCGCGAAGAGATACAGCAAGCATTGGACTCTCCTCAAGAGGAGCCTAAAATCGCTGCCAATGAAGATTTAGTAAGGGAAGAGTTCGTAAAGACCTTGGCGCCTATATCAGAACCTACAATAAGTCCCCCTCAAGCACCCAGGCCGGTATCAAATCCTAAATTTGAGGCTCAACCTAGAAATCCCCATCCTACATCTCAATATCAGAAACAAGGAAGAAGACGCGACACCAATGAATGGCGGACAACTGAGGGAAGGCCAATCTGTTTCTACTGCGGACGCCCAGGTCACGTCGTCCGCTATTGCCGTGACAGGAAGAGACACAATGAGGAAAGGAGAAAAGAATATTTCCAAAGAAAGCAAGACGCAATGGTATTCTACAACTTTCGAGCCGTATCTCAGGAGCCCAATGACGAATCATCGAGGAAAAATTTCACTCGCTACCGAAGCCCTACCTCATATCCCGGTCGAAACAGACAACATTTCTCACCTGCTAGAAGATCTAGCTGGACGCCCCGCCATTAAAACTAGATGATAGACCATATGGGAGGTAAGGCCGCAAATTTATAAAATCCTCCCTTGCCGACCACAGTGGAAATAAAAAACTACATTGACGTAAATATAGACCTACCAAGTCCTCATGAAGAAGATATCTCAACTGAAAGAAGACATCCACCGCAGTCACCTGAAAATATCCCTGGCCATAGTACTAGTTCTTAAGACTGACGACGTAAGTCTCCTGCTGAGCATCGGGTCGATGCTCTTTATAGGAGGAGGCTATGTGGCGAAGAAATATTTTATTATTTAATTTAATATTATTTAATGAAAATATTCAACAGATTATAAAAATATATATTAATCTGTATTTGTGAAATCATCTTTAAAATATTTCTTTGCTTGCTTGCTTAAGATTCTCTAGCGGTAAATAGTTTTGGGGCTGACCTGTTAATAATTGTCGACTCGTCGCTGTGACGTCATCAATAAATACTTTTATATCTTAGGATATTTCAAGGCTTGATTTCTACGCTACAATATATATTTTTATATTTCTATAATTTGATAAAGTAGTTATATATATACATTTTTTAATGTACATATTTAATATGCTTCTTTATATTTTTGCGTTAAAAAGTATTAGTGAGTATATATATTTAAACAGTAAAAATATTTTGATGGGGAAAACATTTTTCGAAGAAATGGAAAAAGAGTTGTAATATTTCCAACAGATATATCAGACAGGGTGGCCAGATTATGTGAGGCAATTCTGCGAGAAAAACTAATCGGTGAAACTGGACCGGGTTTTATGGCTCCATTTTCCCATTTGGAAAATTTCACATTTCAGAAAATTGAAACAGAAAAAAAAAAGGATTCTACCTGGCTAAATCAAATCCTCACTTTCACATAAAAATAAATTTTGGAGAAAATTTGTAGAAATGAGAGTAAATAAATAAACAAAATATATATACAAACTCAATCCACATTTTATAACACCTATATACGCGTTTTTATATTTCATTTTATATAAAATTTTCTAAATTGAAAACAATAAAAGAATTGTTGAAATTCGTTTATATTGCGCTAACTTTTTTTTTTTATTCGAAAATCAAAATATTATCTAGTCGTCAAAACATGTCTGCATCTTTCTGAATTGTAAATTATATTGAAAATGAATATTTCATTACGTTCGCTGTAAACAATTATGTTGGCTAAAAAATACTATGATATATATATATATATATTGTATATTTCTATAGCGTCTTCACTTTTATAGTATTTTTGGTCACTTTGCTTGATTAGAAAATAATATAAAATGATGGTGGTACGTGTTCTACAGGGTTGCCCATAAGTTTTGAACTTTTTATTTTTTTAATTAAAAATTAAAAGGCCAACTAGAATAAAAAAAAACATAACTATTTTATTCTAGTTTGCCTTTTAATTTTTAATTGAAAAATAAAAGTTTTCGGGATTTATGGACCACCCTATAGTTTTCACATCAGTTCTTAGAGTTGTTATGCATATCTAGCTTTGTCAAGACTGCTTTAGATATTATATACAAGTACTATATAGTGTAGTATACATTACAGCCTGTTGAATGACTTTATTGCCTCAAAGCTCGCCAAGGTTATACATCTTCAATAAAAAAAACTTGTCACTTATACCTTTGGTCTCTTCTTAGCAATGCTAGTCTGCTATTCCTGATATTGTAATACTATATAGTGTTTATAGTGTGTTTCATTTCTTTTTTACTAAATAGTTCATCCGGTTTCGCCCGAGTTCTGGCCTGAGTGAATTTTTCTCAACCAATATTATTTCTATCTCTCTTTCTCTTAGCAAAGGTTTATTATTTATACATTATTAGAAGTAGTATAGTTGTAATATAAAAATATGAATTCATTATTATATTGTAACGTATGGAAAATTAGGGAAAAGACACAAACTTCAGGATGACACAGTAATTTATTTAAGGCACAAGCACAAATTAAAAAATTGATAAAATTTAAGAGAAGCGCAATGAGGGAAGTTTACGCATAGTAATAAAGTATTTAAGCATCAAAATAAATAATCTGTTAATAAAACAATAAATACTTTACTACAATATTATTATCATGTTCAACTTAATATCTTAGATTATGATAGTTATCTGATATACATCAAAGAGGCTTAATTATTAAACTAACATCTTCAAAACCTACTCCTTCATCCAGATGGCGCCAAATGCTATCGAAACTTATGCGAAATAAACAAAATATGCAAATATATGGCTGTTATCGGATTAATTTGCATATTCCGAGGTATCGAATAATTCTAGTCACCATATACCTTAATTACCCTTTATTAAGATTACCTTATTATATACCTTATTATTACAAATCACGGAAATTTTAGAAGCTTTTTAAAATTCGTCAAAGCAGCGCAAGATTCAAGATACTTCTGTGGATGTGAGGAACAGACCTCTATTCATCTGCTGCTAAATTGCCCCGTCTTCCAAGAGTATAGAATAAACAATGGACTAAATGTATCAAACCCGTTTGATCTAATTTCAACAAAAGACAAATATATAAAATTCAACTCATTTTGCAGATTTATTTTGAATTTTATAAAAAACTACTAAATTCTATTGGAACGCTTTTATTTAGAAATTAATTCTTTTCGGTATTTTTTAAATTGAATAATTCTCTAATATCTAGCATATTTTCATTCAAAAATATTCCTTAAAACTTTTTTTTAAATCTGTAAATTGCTTTTCTCGAATAAACACAATACTTTACAATTTGATTTCATTTAACTAAATTTGCATACCAACCCTTTGTACATATATCAATTGTGTTGATATATATATTTTTTATCTTTTCATCTAACTAACTTGCATGCTAATTCTGTACATATTTAAAATATCTTTTTTTTTTCTTTCAAAATTGTTGTTTATGTTTAAAGTGCAAGTGTCCCTAGGGGGACATAGCGCTCTAAGTCGAAATAAAGAAATAAAGATATTATAGATAAGATATTGTATACCTAAGATTACCTTAAGATAACCCTTTATTAAGATTTTTTGTGATTTTGGAAAAGGCTGTTGTGTTGAAGTCAATTTTTTTATCAAGATTTTTACTTAGAGAGAGATATAATAAAGTATTTTTTTAAGGAAGATGTTCTTTTTTTATAAGTGATATAAATATTATAATTAATAATAAATAAAAACATTAGAGAACAAATGTTTATTTTACATATAATACGAACTTTATTGTTTTTACGGCGATGAAAAAATATTGGGAGGGCTTATTATATAAGAAACTAGCGGATGTACCCGGCTTCGCCCGTGTTTTACCCGAGTAAAGGTTTGTCTAACGAATCTCTCGATAAAGTGAACATTTTTTCCCGGTCCCTTGAAAAATACTCGATAAGTTGAATAAAATCAATATTAATCGGTACCCGAGTAAAGGTCTGTCTAACGAACATTTGTTAAAACAATTCTCTATAAACTTATAAAAAGAAATAGATATATTTTGATAATTTGAAACTGATAAAGTGATCATTTTTTCCCGGTCCCTGTGTGCCGTGTCATTCTGAATTTTGTCTTTCCTAATTTTCTACATTACAAAATCATCTTTTTTTCTAGTGAAGATTTTTTCCCGGTCCCTTGAATAATACTCGATAAGGTTGAATAAATTCATGGTCGTTTATGGAAGATGGACGAAGTTCCCGGAGGTCATCTTGGGCAAGCTCCCGCGAGGCTTTTTTTCTTGTCTACTTGGCATAGCTGTGTCACCAACTCTGCCCTGATTGGTCGGTGGGTAATTGGACTGTCGGCCGGCGGCCGGGCGAATCCATTCTCTCACGGGGTGGGGCAGACCCAAGGTCATCAGGAGCAGCAAACCTAAGCCTATCTCCGTCTCAATGGTGGCGCTGCTTGCGAGTTAAAGCTACAAATCTGCAAATAACTCTAAGGATATTAAGGATATTCAAGATATTATTTTTCGTAAACCTTTCCGGGGATATGCCTAATAATATCCCAAATTTTCACGGCGATTGGATGTATGGTTTTTGAATCCATAGAGGACACACACACACAGACAGACATTCAATTTTATATATATAGATAAAAACCTTAAAGCTCGAATTTTTCCTCCTAGTAAAGACAGTACAAGTTTCCAGCACGATTATCTATCTACCACGCACGTATATTTTCAAAATTTTGTTTTTCAAACTGAAATAATGTAATCTATTTTTCTCTTAATATATAATAAGTATTTAAAATATATATATAATAATGTATATATAAAAATTGTATTTATTATTAAGTTCTTAACGTGATAATCCTGTTGAAGGACTGACAAGTCCGAAAGCTTGAAAATGAAAAGTTGCACAAGAAACTTAACCCTGGAAGCTTCATCTATTTTATAATAGAAGTTTTATGTTTTATATGTAAAAGAATAAATGTAAAAGAGAATAAGTAAATTGTTTTCTTTTAAAATGATAAAAAAAAATTATACTCCATGATTACTCTGGTAAAGATAGAGGCTACCAGGCCGGTGGCATTCATAGTTCTTCAAATAAAAAATACTTCGGCCAGTAAATCTTTTTTATTGCCTCGACGTTTCGACAAAAATATTCTGTCCTCGTCAGGAGCGAACAAAAATTGTTCTACAGAACAATTTTTAACGCCTTGCTAAATGTTTTAATTTTTATTCGCTCCTTACGAGGACAAAAGATTTTTGTCAAAATGTCGAAACGATAAAAAAGATTTACTGGTCGAAGTATCTTTAATTTGAAGATCCAAGATTACTGCTGTAATGATTCCATATGCAAATTTTATTCTTAAAGAAAAAATGCAGCATATATGTAGATATGTATTAATTTTCTGATAGAAAATTAAATATGTAAAATGATTGGATGTATATAGAGTGTAAGAGGAGAGTGAAAGTATCTTATTTATAGAAATAAATGGCTTATACCTTATAGTGTTCGTCAAGTGCTATTTTTGTTAGGTAGAGAACACAACAACTGCCATCTTTAGTTAAAATATTATAACAGCTATTTCAATTCCTCATTAAATTTCCATTCTTGGGAAACTACAAATTTGTATATCGTTTCCCTCGATCAATGCAATACGGAAATCCGTTTCCAGCCGATGTCAAGCTAATTGTGACATTTTTACTTGTTGCATTTACATGGGATCCTCATCCAATGAAACTAGAGATGTTCTAGCACAATAGAATTGAAACAATGCGCCATCTATTAAAGAAAATTGAAACTATTTAACGCGATTTCCCCCTTTTCTAATGATTTTTTAAAATATTTAATTGACACCAAACCGTCAAATATTTAAGATTTGCATATGGACGAGTATCGCTTGATGCATTATAGTACACTAGACGAATGGCCCGGGCAACGCCCGGGTTTTACCCGAGTGCGAATATATTTTAAAAAACGTTTTAATTCAAATACTATTCGTTACAATTATAAATTGGCGTCATGGATGTCACTCTTGTGAAACGTCCCGTTCCAAACTGTGTGTTTTTAAAATGTTTTAACTATATATAATATAACGGTATAATAACGGTATAAAGAAATAATGAGCCTATAGCCTAGTGGTCATGGCATCTGCCCGGTAAGCGGAAGGTCGTGGGTTCGATTCCCATCCCTTGACACTTTTTTTATTTTATCCATTCTGACCAAAATCTATCCGTGAACTTCACACAGACAGAATAAGGCATTTATATAAGTAGACTGCCCGGTAAGCGGAAGGTCGTGGGTTCGATTCCCATCCCTTGACACTTTTTTTATTTTATCCATTCTGACCAAAATCTATCCGTGAACTTCACACAGACAGAATAAGGCAATTATATAAGTAGATCTTCATCTTGTCTACACCTTGTATACATCTTGCTTCCTAGGGTTGCCTAGAGTGGCCGCTATAGACAGGGTGGTCTGTATAGACAGGTGGATGTATCACACAGCTGATAACAGGGTTGTCTAGAATGGCCGCTATCACGTGTTCGCCGGCAGCCAATGGGCGCGCATTCTATCCGTGAACTTCAGACAGTGAACTTCAGACAGACAGAATAAGGCAATTATATAAGTAGATATATTTACATATATAAAAGGATTTATTTTATATCAAACTAAAAAATTTACTATATTTTGATCCAAAATATAAACCTTTTTTTATATTATAGTTCCATATGTAAGTTTAACATTTAAGATGTATTTGTATATACTTCTACTGATCTTAAAACTTATGTGCATATTTCCTAAAATACCTTCACTAATAATTCCCCTAAATAGAGAGAGAGTGCCGGATGTAAAAGTAGCGCAGGCCAGTACAATAGTAGAGCGGTATATTGAACTGCGGAAACCTCTGGTAGGATTCCCCACTGATCAGTCAGGCCTTTCCAATATTTTTTCACCGCTATATAGCATTATAGAAATGTTTTACATGTGAAATTTAAACAAAATCAATAATATAGTCTTTTTTTTTGTTGTTGTTTTTTTTTTTTTTTGTTCTGCGAAAAATAGACACTTCGGCCAGTAAGGGTTTTTTTTTATTTTCTCAACGTTTCGACAAAAATCTTTTGTCTTCGTCAGGAGAAACAAATAAAAATAAAGCATTTAGCAAGGCGTTAAAATTTTGTGTTCATACAAAAATAGGTATTTTAAAAAATGGTAACCTATAAGTTAGATAATATTTCTCTAAACAGCGCCATATTTCTGTGGTGTCCCTCAGTGCCTCCGGTATGGTATATTAAACTGGCGAAATCGCTGAGAGGGTTCACCATAGATGAGCCAGGCCTTCCCATTAATTTAATAATAATCTTACGCGTCAAATATAGTTTAATTTTTTTAAAACAGATGGCGCTCTGATGTATCTTATTAATCATCACCCAAGAGACGACACCAAGTATTGTCTGGTGATGTATACCATCAGAGCTAATCCACTTATGTTTGTGAGGATGCTACTGGATTACTGGAAAAGAAGCAAAAATGGAGCGGTACAGTGTAGATTGGTACGACTCTTTCGCATAGATGACACGTAAAAAATCGCTAAACTTTTTACATCTATATACAGTCTACTCTCGTTATAACGCCACCATCCGGATTTTGCAAAAAGGCGACGTAAGGTGAGGGTGGCGTTGTATCGAACACGTTTAAAATGTGAAATTTAAAGATTCAATAAATTATTTATAACAATTAATAATAACAATTTATATTTAAGTCTCAATATATAGAATGCAAAACCGGCATTAATTGATTAATATGATAAATAGAAAGCATTAATTTATAATTTATTCATTAAAAAATAATTACATTTTCTTGAAGAAGTCTGTGTTCACAACTTGTGTTTTCTCTCCCTCACTTATGCCATAGACACGGTGTAACAAATCCGCAGATAGATTGACGTCGTCAGATGTTGCTCTCTTGGAGTGCTCAAGAAACAACAATAGTGATACTGATACTAAACTCTTGTGGAATGGGTATTTAGATTTACTATGGACAGAAGCTTTGAGGTCAGTAGAATTTTACATACAATTATAAATTATAATATTTCCATCGCAGTAAGGGCAGTAAAAATTGTTTAATTTTCAAAAGAACCATACGCTTCTATAATAGTTTCCAATTTTCATAACAGATGGCGCGCAAATGCTTTTTATGTAATAAGGTGCTTTCATTGGATAGCTCAGAATCTTGAATTCCAAGTTAAATGTTTTGTTCTCGTTTTTCACCAGTTTTTAGAATTATTTTATCCGATCGTTAATATGACCTTATCATAGACTTCTAAATATTTATTTTCATATTTTCCATCTGATTTTGTTTTCAAATGAATCATAAATTGCGTAAAACAGATGGCGAGTTAATTCATAATGTTTATATTAAGTCTAAATGAACTTTACTTGTTGTTTGCGGAAGAGCAGCGCTCGAAGCATGTTTAGGAATTTATAAATATTTGTATTTCTACTGTACTGTTCATAGTTGTTTAAAATCCCTTTTCCAATAGTTTATCTTCAGTATTACTATAAAATAAAAACAGGAAAATACAGAAATTAAGCGGGATGGTAGATTAAACTGACAAAACCGCCAAGTAGATTCACAAATGATGAACCAGGCCCTCCCATCATTTTTATCATTGCGGTAAATATACTAGAAATTTAGTTGTTTTTAAAATGACCAAAGGCATCATAAATAGTTGAAATTTCCTACAAATGAATATATTGTATTATTTTAGGTCCATACGATTTGTTAATTTGTTCCTTGATATGATTTGAGAAGTTTATGGATGGAAACATTTCTAGGCGAAGCTGACCTAAAATATATCCTCCTCTCTCTCCCGTCAACATAGATACAATAACTTTGCTATATATCTATTAGCCATTTTATTCAATCTAGCAGACTCTGGTGGGGTCAATGCCACAATAAAATCTTTGTAAAATTCAGAATGTCACCAGGAGACCATGGTTTGGTTTATGGCTCTCGGCAGTCTAGGGAGAGCTTTGATTTCTTGTTATCCGCAAGGGATGCGTAGAATTTATCCAAAGAGTTATTCAGCGCTCTCAAAGTGGTTAGTTAATTCTATGGGTGAGATATATATGTAAATTTGTCACTTAACCGAGAGAGAGAGTCTGCAAAGTTGATGAGGCATTCAATCAATAGAGGCATAGTTCTGGCGTCTATTTTGATGCAAAATGCGACGTTTATTTTTTGCTAATTCTAGTATATGATTAAGGAAGGGCATGGTACATCAGTGGGGAATCCTCCCATCGGTTTAGCCAGTTCAAGCTCCAGACCGTTCAACTATTGTTATAGATGGATTCTATCATAGTTTGATTTTGTTGAAGAATACTGGATATATTTTGGGGCTAAGCTGATAATGTTATTTTCTTTTCTTTTTAAAGTTATAATTGTTTCTGTAACTCTATTTATGTGATTACTTGGTGTTTATTGATTTTTTCAGCAAGGATGGTTTATAGCATTTAATGTAATCATTTTATCTCATTCAAAGTCCATGCATCACCAGACCAGGTCATGAATATTTTCGCAAAGGGTTTCCATGCCACCCAGGAGGTACCTGCTCAGCGCGTTAGCCTTTGTTTATAGTGGCGCTTCGCCTCCGTAGAAGCCCTATTCCACTCTTCTGGCACAACCAGAGCATCCAACTCGCTCTCGGCCGAGCTGATGGTCCAGGCCCTGCCAGGAACTGGTCTGCCGATGCTATGGACTCCGTCTCAAAGATCAAAGAGTCGGGGGAGAGGAAGACAAAGCCTCAATATCTGAGGAAACAAGTAAATTCGGACAGAGTCTCAAAGCAGACCCGCCTCCACCTCAATTCCCAACCGACTGGCCCATTGTTGGACCGTTGGAAACGAAATTTTTATAGCGTCCTAAAAATTCAATATATTAATATTTATATGAAATAAAATATAATATTTATCTTTTTAAATTATATATTATCTGTTTGAGATATATTTAAAATAATCTCCATCATTTTGAATTAAATATGAAATAGAATTTGGAACAATAAGATTATGACAAAAATTTTATTTCAATAACCTCAAAAATAATAAAAGAAATATTATTCAAACATTTGTTATTTATATAAAATGCTTTGAAGCTTCGAATATGTATATTTTAAAATATATAAAATGATGAAATGCGGAAAAAAATTGATCAAATTCAGACGTTTGCTCTCTCATTTTGCATTATCAAATATCAGTTGTCTTTCATACTTCACTATGAATATGCCTTATAGAGGAATACAAGTAAAATTTACTGTCTATTCTCGATTTGAGACTGAGCTATGGGACTCGAAATTTCTGTTCCTGAACACAGTTAGGTCTTATTGCAGTGATCACCATAATCCTCATATCGCTGATATACACTGGTCCGCAAAATTAAAGGAACAACATATTTTTTCATTTATCTCAAATTTTATTGAACATATATCAATGAAATTTTATAGACAAATTTATTATTCCATTATTGATTAGAATACCCGAAATCAAAGAATTCTAACACGTATTTTATGCAAATTAGCCGGTCAAGCAATGATCTTCTTGCAGTCAGTGCATAAATATCTTGGATATTGTTGTTAATATGGGGTTTGATCGCCTTTAACTGATAGACAGGCTCTACATCGGTGACCCATACTAAGAATTAGGGAGTTTATCAGCTCCTGTGGAATCAACGCCCACTCTTGTGTTAAGGCTGTTTCTAGCTCATGAGTGTTTCTAGGAGGGGGTTGGAGGGATGAGATCCGCCGTCTTAGGTTGTCCCATACATGCTCAATGGGATTTAGGTCTGGGGATCGAGCTGGCCAATTCATCCGAGCAATTGCATGGTTTTGGAGAAAAGTGTTGACCACACCAGCCCTATGTGGACGGGCATTATCATACATTAGAAGAACGTTTTCTCCCATTTCCAATGCTTGAGGCATCACATATGCTGCCAAGATCTCGTCCCGATACCTCTGTCCAGTCAGGGTTCCTTGCCGAAAAATATGGAGTGCTGTGCGACCGCCCAAGAAGATTCCAGCCCAGACCATAAAACCTTGGCTTCTGTAGGGATCCCTTTCAACCATATTCCAGTAGAGTTGCAGCACAGTAGAACAGTGATTCTTTGCTTCATCCTTTCGACACCACGGCAGTTTTCATCTTTGTGAGCAAGTGTTCGGTCAGGAATGAGCTGAAAAAATAATCCTGTTTCGTCTGCATTGTATATGTTGGTTGGGTCATATCCGGAGTTGGCCAGCATACTGTTCAAATTTGTAAGGTGTTCATCAATGATAGCTGGAGAAATCGATGCGCCTTCCCCACAGAGCCGTCGTTGCGAAATATGGAATCTCCCTTTAAATCGCTGCAGCCACCCACTGCTGTACGTGAAATTTTCTGGTACGTCCAACTGCTCGCCAAGTTTTTTTGCCTTTTATCTTAGGAGGTCATCAGTAATAATAATATTATTGGCACGCTTTTGGGTAAACCAGTTGAAGAGAGCGTCTCCCAAGTCACTACATTTCCCGACTCTTTGTCTCTTTGAAGAACCAACAGTATAATTTCCCCACTTCTCAGCCTGAGTGAGAATATCAGGGACAGTTGTTCGTGGAAGTGAGAAACGCTCTCCAATTTCATTCTTCGACATTCTTGCCAACTGGCATATCTCCTTCTTTTCAATGGTGATCGACTCCAGTTTACACTTTTGGGAACTCATGATACGACAATAAGGTTGTTGTGTTGACGTTACAAAGGATGAAGCGACTGTGTATCTCCCAGGCACAAGCAGGAAAAGGGTCTGCTGGCTGTTCACACAATCTGTTGTGTCAACAGCAGGCAAAGTACGGTGCCGCTGGCGGAAAAAAAAGACAGGAAAAGGGAAGTGGGGGATGAGGGACGTTGTGAGCGGCGCTATAACGAGTGGTTTTTGCTACTTGGGATACTAAAAACCAGCGGCGGAAGGCGAACAGCGAGGGAGTGGCGTTATATCGAGAAAAATACATTGATGTCGATTGGGACAAAACGAAAAAGCGGCGTAAGGCGAGGGTGGCGTTATATCGAGTGGCGTTATAACGAGAGTAGACTGTATATCAAAATCAATGTTTGTATGTTTGTTTGTTTGTATGTTTTTGTATGTATGTCCGGTATACAAATTCGCAGTAGTTCACTAATTCAAACCAGAATTTCCATACATAGGTAAAAAAAATACGGGGAAGACGATAAGCTATTTTAAAAATATATAAATATCAATTATTAAAACTATACATTCAAATTATTCTACTTAACTCACGAACAGCGCCCTCTATCAAAGATTAGATTAAATTATGCTGATGCAAACAAATAGATAATGCTAATAACAAACAATTATTTTAAAAATCTTATCTAAATATTGAATCAATAATCCCTTCACTAACTTTAATAACGGACTACTTGATGAGGGAAGAGTATCTTTTAATATATAATATCAGATCACAAGCTTTCGGGCATAACCGCCCATCCACAGGTGTAAACGAAACAAATTATTTTGGCAATCAGCTATATATATACAATACATATATATAGCTGATTGCCAAAATAATTTGTCTTGTTTACACCTGTGGATGGGCGGTTATGCCCGAAAGCTTGTGATCTGATATTATATATTAAAAGATACTCTTCCCTCATCAAGTAGTCCGTTATTATCTAAATATATATCACTCGGGTAGATATGCACACGAGTCAATCCCGGGGAGAAGCCCGGGTCACCCGTCTAGTTAAAAATAAATATATATATTAAAAAATAAAAAAGGCATATCCTGACCATGAGCACATGTGCTTTTTAGAAGGCAGAGCGCCATCTGGTGGAAAAGAAATCAACTAAGCATTGATTTAACCTGTTCCCTGATATTTGGCCAACCCAATTTCTTGATAAATCAAGAAAAGCCATCCACGAACGCGTTTCGCGCTGTTGACGCTCGTCAGTGTGGAGTAGGCTGTACCACTGCGATCAAAAAGATTTTTGGTCCCAGAAGCTTCTTCAGAAACCAAGAAATGGGTATTTAAGGCCAAACTTGCGTAAATACACTTAACACATGAAAAAACAATAGAAAAAAATATTTTCTTAAGTTTTCTTATATTATATATGAAGTTGATATTGATGCGAAAACTTATAATGCGTCTCTCCTTTTTTAATAAATATTGAAGCGATGCAGCAAAGAAGTGGAAAAGAAGACGTGGGAAAGCCAAGAGAATAGGTATGCAGGGCCCCTTCCAGGAAGTGTTGATCGACAAATTCCAGAGGAGGGGGTGGCAGACAGGGGGAGTCCAGCTGGTGTCGCCGTGAAGGAAGCCGGCCGGCCTGCCGGGGATTTGTGTGCCGAGAAGACATGGCAGTCTGGGGGAAGAAGTCTGTCTGGTGACAACGGGACCTGCAGCAGGGAGGACGGCGGTGACAACAGACGCGGCAAGTTGGCTGGAGGAAGTGGGCTCCGGGACTGTGTGGATTAACAAGTGGAGGACGAGGAGAAACCTACCTGGGGCGGCATTGAAGGCAAGTCCATCTACTTTATAGTTACTTATCTACTCTTTAAAGCTCTTATAATAAATATACCGCACTAAGCTGTATCCTAAAGAATCCACATTGTTTTCTCAGAAACCTTGAACGCAAACATCGACGGCTGAGAAGAGTCGTAACATTTGGTGTCAGAAGTGGGGTACAGCTTAGTTAATGTTAATTGAAGATTTTATTTTGCGCTAATTCAAAAAGAAAAATGGAAAAACTAACCGACCTCGAAATTGAAAAATTCACGAAATTGCTCAGTCTGATAAGCCAGAAAGTAGATGTGCTCGGAGAAAACGTTAGATCGATTAAAGAAGGGATTACTCCATTGGAATCTCGATTGAGCCGACTCGAGCATATTCGGAATGTCAAACGTTCTGCCACACCCAGGTCTTGCGAAGTTCAGTTCAATGTACTACCGCCAGAAAATCCGGATGGCTTTTCAAAAACAATCACAGCAACCAATAGCCCACGTATTCAATGTCTGAGGGGACAAAAGACGATCCCAGGTGATGAAGATCCCGACAAGACCATCACAACAAAGATCATCACGTCAGGAGACGTTGTAAGTGAACTGCCAGAATCTACGCTAGAAGATTCTCCCGTGATCCAGAATTCCGAAGAGTGTCGACAGCAGGAAATGATCCAGACTGGTTGTGTAGCGGAGGAGGGTGAGCTGATCGCCTCCGACAACGGCTGTGGCGCGAGTGTTATGTATAAAATCAAGCGGACGGAAGGAGAATGCCCTCAAGGTGATATACAGAGCGAAAATTCCACCCCTGGGATTATTTCTAAAATACTCCAGGAAAACAACAACGATCTTGGCGAGCTGCAATGTGACGGCGTGGCTGACTTCTGCGACAGTGCCAGACTGTCAGGGACTACAGCGGCGATCCAACTGGACGGGACGGAGCTGGGTGCTCCGTGGAAGTGCGACAAAGCTAGATGGTCGAAGCACCCCGAAGTTGGAGCCGGCGACCCGACTGAACGGGATAGAGCATTGGACGCTCTGTGGAAGTCCGACGACAATGTCTGTGACGCGGAAGTCGCGCGCAATGTGTCAGCGCCGTCGTCTGCAATGCAAGCTGAAAAGATGTGCCAAGAATGTATACCATTCATCTTCGTTCCTTCGCCCGACAAGGTGCAGATCTAGCAACAACCGCCTAGGAAAAGTTCTACCGACCTTGAGACTGTCACGGGATTCGACACCTCCAGAAGGTTTAAGAAATTCACAGCCCTGTGCGTGGTCGGCACTAAGGAGCCCAGGTTTGAAGGGTTAGGAAAGAGAGAGCCTCTAGAGCAAGAGAATGGGAAACCTAAAGAAGAAAAGGGAGGCCACGATATGGACAGCGTGGATCAGGTGGACGAATCCACTGTAAAGATCGGCGATCTACAGCCCTGTCGTGGAAGGAAGCGGCGAAAGCGCAATACAAACGATCACAACCCTTTGTACATTGCGGCTACAGAGTGTTCACAAGGAGAATTCAAAATATCAGATGAAAGCATCGTAGGCAGTGAAATATGGCCTCCATCGTGTGGAGAACCACCGCCCTGTGCTAGACAGCGAGACCAATCAATGGCGTCGGCACTGGTTGAGAGTGGAAAGAAAGGCAGAGTTGAGATGTGGTTCTGCAAACAAGGGCTGGTGTTAACCCTGCCGCTACGCTTCCGGGAGGCGGACGACCCTTATGTGGCCAGAGACGTCAGGGAGATCAAAGGGCCGCCGATCAGCGCCTCTGGTGAAATCGGCCTTTTCGGGACGAAAAGGATTGAGAAGGGGGCAGCGAAGCGATGCAGCAAAGAAGTGGAAAAGAAGACGTGGGAAAGCCAAGAGAAGAGGTTTGCAGGGCCCCTTCTAGGAAGTGTTGATTGACAAATTCCAGAGGAGGGGGTGGCAGACAGGGGGAGTCCAGCTGGTGTCGCCGTGAAGGAAGCCGGCCGGCCTGCCGGGGATTTGTGTGCCGAGAAGACATGGCAGTCTGGGGGAAGAAGTCTGTCTGGTGACAACGGGACCTGCAGCAGGGAGAACGGCGGTGACAACAGACGCGGCAAGTTGGCTGGAGGAAGTGGGCTCCGGGACTGTGTGGATTAACAAGTGGAGGACGAGGAGAAACCTACCTGGGGTGGCATTGAAGGCAAGTCCATCTACTGTATAGTTACTTATCTATTCTTTAAAGCTCTTATAATAAATATACCGCACTAAGCTGTATCCTAAAGAATCCACATTGTTTTCTCAGAAACCTTGAACGCAAACATCGACGGCTGAGAAGAGTCGTAACAATATGTTAAAATGTATCTGTTAACTGCATAAAAACAAGATGTTTATTCAAGCTTCTCTGGTCAAATCGCGAAATTTCAGGTCATTGAATAAACCTCAATACCAGTTTTGATTAATTTAGATAAAAACTAATTTGAAGATAGAGATTGCCTGGTATTTTAATATTTTTTTTTAAAGAGACACTTTGACCTCAAAAACATTTATCTTGCCAAATATGAAATAGCCGTCTCTGACATGAGGAACAGACACCATGTGCAGCCGCTCCTAACATGGAATACAGACTCATCCTGTATCATTGGATCAGAAGCCCTTACAGGGTACTATCAACCGGGCCAGCTGAATCCAGTTTTTTTTAGTGAGCTTTTTACTGCTCCCCCTCCTGTTATTTCATCCAGGCTTGGGACCAGCAAAGGCGGAGTTTTTATTACTGTTGAAGTGCAGAAATGCTCGTGAAGATCATATAAATAAATAAATAAATAAACTCTAGAGGATCTCGTCACCTCATGATTTCGTTTTTAATTCTGAAAATACTCCAGTTGATTATTAAACTTATAATTGTCGTATGTCCTCTTGATCTGTTGTTGTTCTTCAGTGCGTCCTTCAATCAATATTTTTTAGCAGACGATCACGGAAGTAGCTAATATAGAAGCTTATTTATTCTTCAATTACTCTAAGTTCCTGACCTTGTTGCTTAATTTTCTTCATCTTGTTCTCTGTCTCTGATCAGCTTTCTTGTCTCTTCTACCTCATACATCTTATTTTCTTATTTTGAGTTGTCCCGTAGTTGTTAGAGTATCTCTGTCCCAATAATTGTAGATGATTTATCATTGATTTTTCTTATTACTTCCCTAATATTATTCTTTGTTATCTCTTTTATTCTCTTCTTCTTCTCCGCTATACGATTCTTCTCTCTGATTTTCGGCGATGTTTTTGTCTGCTGTTCTGATACCTGATGCTTCTTTCTTCTGCTCTGTTCCCTGGTGCTTCTCTAGCTGTTCTAATCCTCGCTGTTCTGAACTCTTCTTCAATCCTTGATACTTTACCTCTTCTTTGCCTCGCGATGATTCTCATTTTATCTCTCTCAGGGGTGTCGCGTGGGAGGCATTCTGTGATGCAGACAGTACAGAGCCGCCCGGCCAGGCCTTTCCTTACTACTTCAACACGTCGAGAGAAGCGAATATTTCCTAAAATTCAGGATTGTGGAGGAAAGTAGGGCGAACAAGGGGGACCTAGGCTACTTGGATCATTGCAGTCTTCCGTTCACAAATAAGGGTGGAATAAAAGGTTTCAGGTCATGCTGCTCTAGAAGGGTAGGTTTTGCGGTTATATTTGCGGTTTATATTTGATCGCATTGAAAAGGATAGTCACTGAACTATATTAAAAATAAAAAAGGCATATCCTGACCAGGAGCACATGTGCTTTTCAGAAGGCAGAGCGCCATCTGGTGGAACAGAAATCAACTATTCATTGATTTAGCCTGTTTCCTGATATTTGGCCAACCCAATTTCTTGATAAATCAAGAAAAGCCAAAGAAAAGAACTATATCCTGGGACCTGTGTTAAGTCAATGATCTCCTGTAATGGAGGATTAATATGGCGCCAGACAATGTGGGCTAGAAATCTCATGGTGATTTTATTTAATACCCAACCTCATCCCACATCCAAATTATGCCTCCAGTATTCAGAAAATAGTCTAATATCCAGTTTCTGAAGGCATTCTCCAGTTTGGAGAAAGAATTGTGCAAGTTATCATATGCATTAAAACATTGCATAACTTATAGATGGTGATAATGAATGTACCATAAGAGCAGCTTTGGAAAAGTCAGAAAAAATCAAACTTTTGGTATGACCCTCATCAGTATAGGTGTAGCTTCAATATCATAACCGTGTACATAGTGTCTGCCAAAAGGCGTTTAAGCTAATGAAATTATAGTGCTCATTTTCAGTCTAGAATACAATGCGCTAAAAAGGAACCTCTCCCTTTTAAATGCATTAGAACACTGCATTATGATTACCACCTTTGTAATGAATGCTTAAACACCTTTTTGACAGCTAGGATTTCATAGCTGCTAACATGGGATGTTATGAAATCGAAGCCGTCCCTATACTGATAAAGGTCAGAGCCTAAAACCATGATATTCAGGTTGGATTTTGTATGAAATTTCCCAAACTGACGTTTTATTTATCATGGCCTGTAACCTCTGCACGGTGTCATAGACAAAATGTTATTTGTAATGCATTTTTTAAGAGAAATTGGTCTTTTTGGTTCATAAAAACATGAATACCATCCTCCAGCCACTCTGTATTGTACTAAAAATCATATAATGCATCATTATTATAAGTATAATGACACGAAATATCATTTTATAAAATTTTAGATGAAAACTAAATAAAGAAAATTTCTACATTGTTAGTACCTCAGTCATCAATTTTTATTTAATAAAATCGTTACAATTTTCTAACAAAATTTTGTATATAAATATTAAAATTACATAAGGTAATATAAGACCAAATCTAAATAAATAAATAGTGTCTGACGTTTCTGTAATGTTGGATAACTGAATGCTACGACAGCTAGCGCCACACTGGACCTATCATCATCACAACTGTTTGTTTACCTTCTTCTCTATATTACAATAACTGTTCGCTACCATAACTTTGTTTTTCTTACTAAATGGATAATAAAGATTATTATTATATAATCATCAACGTCCTCATGCCTTCCTACAAGCTGTAAGTACCTAAATCTTACAACAATCAGATTATGAGACTGAATATTGCATGAAATTCAACTAACGAGTTAAGACAAAGAAAAAAGGCTTAGCAAAAATGGCGTCACTCCCGAGCCACGATGTAACCCTAAATAAGCTCGACGGCTATAACTACTCACTATGGTCTTTCAAAATTGAAATGCTCTTGCAAAAGGAAGATCTTTGGGAAGTTGTCACCGAAAATATTCCAGATGAACCTAAAATCGAATGGAAAAAGAAAGACTCAAAAGCTAGAGCTATCATTAATCTAAGCATCGCCGACTCACAAATAGTGCACGTTAAAAACCTACTAACAGCCAAAGCTACCTGGGACACTCTTAAAAATATCCATGAAAGGAAAACACTCTCAGGAAAAATTTATTTGCTAAGGAAACTATACAGCTTAAAACTCGAAGAAGACAAAGACATGCAACAGCACATCACTACCATGATGGAACTTGTTGACAAACTGCGAACCATTGGCGAAACACTAAAGGACTCTCACATCACGGCTATACTGCTTTGCTCGCTCCCAAAGAGCTACTCCAATCTCATCACGATGTTGGAATCAAGGCCTGATGACGAGCTAACGCTTGAATTCACCAAGAACAAACTCCTTGATGAACACACACGCAGAGTAGAAAGCTCGAAAGACGAAAGCACCGCATCAAAAGCCTTAAAAAGCCTCCACGGAGCTTCAAGCCAAAGAAGAGAAAAAGAGAAGAAATTCTGTTCTTTCTGCCACAAACCAAACCACTCCAAAGAAGAATGTTGGCACTATCAAAAGCGAAACAACAGCAACAAAGAGTACAAATATGAAAACTTCAGAAGAGGAAACGTACCAAAGTACACAAATCAGTCGAGTGTCACCCAAGAACAATCAACAAATCAGAGAACAACAAAAGGACCTAACCCAAAAGCTCTCAATTGCACTCAACGAGAAGCAAGTGTACACAACTGGTTCATCGACTCTGGAGCCACATCTCATATGGCGTACGACGAAAGCTTCTTCACTGAACTTAACAGAGAACAAACACAAAATGTTGTGGTTGCTAATGGCAATAAGCTGCAGGTCAAAGGGATAGGACAAGGAGAAATCAAAGTCATCACACCCCAAGGAAAGACTGACACCTTACTTCTCACAAAAGTTCTCTACATCCCGGAACTAACAGACAACCTTCTGTCAGTGAGTGCGGCCACCTCCAACGGATGTAAAGTAACGTTCAACAGAGATTGGTGTACCATCGAAAGAGACAACACAGCCCTCGCGAACGGTATACTTGACAATGGAATGTACCGACTCCACCTGGATGACAACCCCCAAACTCGCACATTCAAAGCAAATGTTGCAAAACAAAACCACTGCAAGAACAAAAATTGCCTCATGCTCTGGCACGACAGACTAGGACACAGAAATATAGAATCAATTAAGAAAATTCAAAATGAGAACCTAGCAAGAGGACTAAGTCTAAATAACTGTTCGCACAGCACAGACTGCGTTCAGTGCATTCAAGGAAAACTCACCGAAACCCCATTTCCAAAGAAGACAGAGTACAGAGCAACTGAAACGCTTCAACTTGTCCACAGTGATATCTGCGGCCCATTACCAACCAACTCTCTCAGCGGTAAGAGATACTTCATCACCTTCACTGATGACTACAGCAGATACACGAAGATCTACCTCCTGAAAGGAAAAGACGAAGCCTATGAAAAAATAAAAGACTACGTCATCTCAGCACACACGGAATTTGGAAAAAATATCCAAACCATACGGACAGACAACGGTCGTGAGTACGTAAACTGACAAGTCGAAGATTTCCTGAACCAAAGCGGAATCAAACATCAGCTAACAGTCCCCTACTCACCAGCCCAGAACGGAGTAGCCGAAAGGAAAAATCGATCACTAATGGAGATGACAAGATGCTTGCTGTTTGACTCAGGACTCCCACAATCTCTATGGGCGGAAGCGGTTACCACAGCTAATTACCTACACAACCGAATACCCTCGAAAGCTACAGACAAGACTCCTTTTGAACTATGGACCAACAGGAAGCCCAGTCTGAAGCATCTAAAAAGATTCGGATGTAAAGCCTTCGCCTATATTCCCAAGATAAAAAGAAACAAGTTGGATAGCAAAGTTATCGAAGGGATCTTTCTTGGATACGATGATCGAAGCAAAGGATACAGAATCCTGCACGACACAGACAACATCACAATCAGCAGATCCGTAAAATTTATAGAAAAAGAAAATGGGTTTCACCTCGCTTCCACAAAAACAACTTCACCACAAGTACTAAGTACAGATCTAACTTCCTCCAATCATATTGGAAATGCAGAGGAAAGTCAGGAACCAGGAACACAACCCGAAAACCTTGAGGACTCAGAAACCGAGGATTACCTTCAACCCAGTACAAGCACAGGAACACAAGTGGTCACACAAAGAAGATCCACGAGACCAACAAAGGGAATACCTCCCATAAGAAATGACTACATGCTGTACAAAACTGAAGCTCAAGACATTCAGACACCCATTGTGAAGCATTCTACAATTAGAGCCTTCCTAGCTGCATCAGTCTACAAAGGGATGCAAGTGATCCATTTCGATGTGAAGACAGCGTTCCTACACGGCGACCTAGATAAAGAACTCTACATGGAACTCCCAGAAGGACTCCATACAAAACAAACAAACGAAGTCTGCAAACTAAAGAAGGAAATTTACGGTCTAAAACAAGCCGGAAGATCTTGGAACACAAAAATCGCAAGCACTCTAATTAAAAATAACTTCAAACAAAGCATTGTAGACCCATGCCTATTCACCAAGAATGAAGAAAACCATTCCATCTACTTGATTCTATATGTGGATGACATGCTCCTTGCAAGCGATTCCGAAATAATCATCCAAAACACTGTAAAAACTCTCGAAAAAGAATTCGAAATAAAGAATCTTGGAGACCCCACTCAATTCATTGGTATAGAAATCTCAAGGAACAGAGAAGGTGAACTCCTACTGAGCCAAAAGAGTAAAATCCAAGAATTAGTTGAAAGGTACAATCTCCAAGAAGCGAAACCTACTTTCACTCCCATGGAAAGCGGATATCCCGGTATATCTGATGAAAAACTTCTACCAAACAACGTCCAATACCAACAACTGATAGGCTCACTATTGTACCTAAGCGTAGTATCCAGACCAGATATCGCAGCTCCAGTCTGCATACTCAGCAGCAGAAACCAGAATCCTAGAAATTGTGACTGGAATGCAGCAAAAAGAATCGTAAGATATCTAAAAACTACTAAAGAACTCGAGCTACGCATATCTAACCAAAAACCTCCCACGCTGGAAGCATACAGCGATGCCACATGGGCAAGCGACAACACCGACAGAAAATCACTAAGCGGAAACTTGTTCCTACTGGGATCAAACCCCATCTCATGGATGACTGGGAAACAAGGTTGCGTATCTCTCTCGTCCACCGAAGCGGAACTAATCTCCGCAGCTGAAGCCTCACAAGAACTGTTATGGCTTCTCGACTTGCTAAAGGATCTCGAACTGGAACAGAAAGCTCCAATCTACTTCCACCAAGACAATCAATCATGTCTCAAGATATGTTCATCCGAAAAAGTGTCTTCTAGAACCAAGCACATCGCAACCAAGATCCATCACCTGAAGGATCTTCAGAAGAAGACAGTGATAAAAATGATCTACTGCCCAACTGGCGACATGAAGGCGGACATTCTGACCAAGCCGCTACCAAGGCCGACATTTGAGAAGTTACGCTACAACCTCGTGATGTCTCCACATTCATGCCGGGGATTTGTTGGATAACTGAATGCTACGACAGCTAGCGCCACACTGGACCTATCATCATCACAACTGTTTGTTTACCTTCTTCTCTATATTACAATAACTGTTCGCTACCATAACTTTGTTTTTCTTACTAAATGGATAATAAAGATTATTATTATATAATCATCAACGTCCTCATGCCTTCCTACAAGCTGTAAGTACCAAAATCTTACAACATGTAACAGCATTGTTATCATCATCAGATAAAAGTAATGAATGAGTACTATTCAGGAATTCTGTACTTTTGTCTGATAGTGGCAACAACACTGTTACTGAAACGTCACATACTATTTATTTAGATTTGGTCTTATTACCATATGTTTCTAATCTATGATCCAAATTGTACTTGATCATAAATTAAAAGTACTTATACAGAACTTATTGTAGCTAATGAAAAATTAACTAAAAGGACTTCGCTAAATTCAGTTGTATAATCACTACTTATTCAAATAAATTGACATTAGTCATTTATTTTAATATAATTACTGAAATCAAAATTGAATAACCATTAAATGTAAATATATTAAGTTCAGGAAATATGCAATAATTCTTAAAGAATGTTATATAAAAACTATAATATTGATTAAAATTTATTTTTAATAACTTCTTATTCGTTTGACAAATATTTTTTTGAATATCATCATCCTTAAGTGTTTTGTTTACTTTTAGTTTGAAAGATGTATTTAATTTTTTGGTGCTTAGAATATTTAGGCTTTTAAATCCTTCGCCTATATGAAAAATATGAAGATTAATTAATTTTAGTCAAACTCTTTAAATTTTATATAAAATGGATAAGTACAAGAAGCTTCACATTGTGGGCCGGGGAGCGTTTGGGTATTGGCGTTACTTTTGCAATTTTATCACCTGTATTTTACACATTATATATTCTAATTGATTATTTTATCATTTTTATTATCGTACAATACATTCATACGATAAATCACAAAACTTTGTTATTGCTTGTAATAATACATTATAAAAGAATTTTAAAATGACATTTTGTAATATTTATTAATTCCTTATATATCAATAAACATATTAGAAAGATTTAATGACCCGAATATATATTTTATATTATATTAAATAAAAATTGACTCATTTAAAACATGTGAAATATGTTTTACCCAAATTTGTATTAAAAACAACATCATTAAGGGCTAAATTTGATCATTTTATGACTTTTATCAATATTTTTGTTATTATAAGATAATAATACTAAATCCAAATGATTAAATTTATGTTTCTAAATCATACCAATTTTATTTTATCACTGTTTTGATATCTAATTGGGAATTAGTCAATTTTTGGTAGTTTGGGAGGGAGTAGGAAGATGTCAACTAACATTTACCAATGTCCAATTGTCAACCCATTTGTCATCCCTCCCTCACTTACGCATATAAAACTTTTTTTTTCTTTTTCTGATTAGCTTATGAGCAGCACAAGTTAATAATCATAAAAATAGAGGCTGCCTGGCTGACATTCATATTTATATCTGGCTGCCTTGCCATCTTGAATACCTCTGGACCAAAATTGGTCTTAATTATCGTAAAGATAAAATAATTTTTAACACCTTGCCAAATGCTTTATTGTTATTTACTTCTCCTGACGAAGACAAAAGATTTTTGTGGAAACGTTGAAAAAAAAAAAAAAACTCTAACTGGCCGAAGTGTCTATTTTTCATATTGTGATATTCCTTCGATTAAATAAATAAATATGCTTTATTAAATTAATAAACAAATTTTAATTATATATCTTTCTTATGTCAAACGTACACTTTTTTTAATAGATTCATAACAACAACAATAATTACAGTGCTGCCAAATCCAAACAATCAAAAATAAATTAATTAAATAAAGTAGATTATAATATTAATATAAGGTATATTACATATTAGATATATTTAGATATTAGTATATTACATATATTACATATAAACATATAAACATATTAGGTATATTACACATATAAACAAGGTAATAAGTTGAACAATAGGTTTCTGGAGATGTGTTTATTTTCATTTTATTATAACGTAGTCTCAAGCTTTCAGGTATCTCTGTTCTTCTACAGGGCAACATAAATAAACGAATAAAACACTGTCTGATGCCAAACTTATCATATTATAAAAATCTATGTATATATATATCATTCATGGATGGCTTTTCTTGATTTGTCAAAAAATTGGGTTGGCCAAATATCAGGGAACAGACTAAATCAATGATAAAGCACAATTTGGATTATAATATGATGCACTAGGGCGCCATCTGTTATCAAAATTCAAAACTATTCTAAACACGTAAGATTCTTTTTTTTCCATTGCAGTAAGGGCAGTAGAAATTGTTTAATTTTAAAAAAGAATCATACGCGTTTAGAATAGTTTCGAATTTTGATGATAGATTATAATAAAAAAAGAAAATAAGACCTAATCCAAATAATTTATTAGTGTGTGACGTTTCGGCAACAACATTGTCACCATCATCAGACGAAAGAATAAATGAGAAAAATACCACAGCAAGTTCTTAAATAGTACTTTTATCACTTTAATTCTAAGAAGAATATTTCAAGTTGTCTTAAAAAAACTATTTTTTCTTATCTGTTTTCTTGTTTACACATTTGATAACAGTAACTATTTAAGAACTTGCTGTGGTATTTTTTCTCATTTATTCTTTTGTCTGATGATGGTGACAATGTTGTTGCCGAAACGTCACACACTAATAAATTATTTGGATTAGGTCTTATTTTCTTTTTTTAGGCTAAATCAATGTTTAGTTGATTTCTGTTCCACCAGATGGAGCTCTGCCTTCTGAAAAGCACATGTGCTCCTGGTCAGGATATGCCTTCTTTGTTTTTAATATATATATAACTATATATAAGACCAAAACCAAATAAATAGTATGTGACGTTTCAGTAGCAGTGTTGTTACCTAAACATTTTTAGCAATATATATGTATTTTAACAAGAATTATCAAATGTTTTTGAAATTTAGCTTTAAAAATCGGTCGAATTATCGTTAGGTCAAATTAACATTTATAGAGGGTCGGTGGAAGGATGGTCTAAACCGTTGGTTTTCGACCGTTACGACCCGGGTTCGATTCCCGCATTGGGGACTTTTTTTTATGATTTAAAAAAAAAAATGCTCCAATGGTCCCCGATTCTTGCAAATGTCCAACCCTACCAGTGAGTGCAAGTAACCAAACGGGGCTCTGGCACGTTTGTAAGTGGAAAAGTCGAACTGCTTTCACATGTATAGACATGTGGTGCACTTACAGTAAAAGTAGTCGCCTTCTTCTACTCACCATGATTATCATGGCCTGTACCACATGTATTAGAGATAAGCAAAAAAAAAAAACATTTACTATTTGAGAGGTTGGAGGTTGGGACATAAAAATATAGTTGAATTAGCGCAAATGTCAAATTATAGGGTGTCAAATTAACAAGGTTATACTGTAAACACAAGGTAATAAGACCAAATTTATGATAAGGTACAATTTGGATTATAGATTATAAACACAAGGTAATAAGACCAAATCCAAATAAATAAATAGTGTGTGACGTTTCGGTAACAGCGTTGTTACCATCTTCAGACAAAAGTACTTTCATAAAGACATTCAGTACTTTTGTCTGAAGATGGTAACAACGCTGTTACCGAAACGTCACACACTATTAATTTATTTGGATTCAGGTCTTATTTTATTTATAATTAAAGTTTATACCACATGTAAAACTCCTCATAGCATCAAGATATACACACTAAATGAAGAGCCATCAAGGACTGTGGTGTCCAGGATCGTGTACCTGTGTGAGCGAGTCAGTGACGGCCAGCTGGTCATCATGAAACAGATCCCCATGGAGCAGCTCACCCCGGATGAGCGACAGGCCTCACTGAATGAATCCAAGGTTCTGTCCCTCCTCAGCCATCCCAACATCATCTCCTACTTCGAGAACTTTCTGGAGGACAAGTCTATCATTATCATCATGGAATATGCTCCAGGTAACACCCTCTGTCTATATTTCTATAAATATAAAGCTACCTCTCCCTTCAAAATAGCTGACAAAGCTATGTGTCTCCCATCAATTGTTTCTGAGAACTAAATGAATCTGGTTAGTGACAAAGCTGGGATTTTTTAAAGCTGGTGTTGCAGCTTTGTCACCGACCATATTCTGATAGTTTGATAAGGTACAATTTGGATTATAGATTACTAGCGGATGTACCCGGCTTCGCCCGGGTTTTACCCAAGTAAAGGTTTGTCTAACGAACATTTGTTAAAACAATTCTCTATAAACTTATAAAAAAAAAAGATATATTTTGATAATTTGAAACTCGTAAATTTGAATCCCTCGATAAAGTGAACATTTTTTCCCGGTCCCTGTGTGCCGTGTCATCCTGAATTTTGTCTTTCCTAATTTTCAACATTACAAAATCATCGTTTTATCTAGTGAACATTTTTTCCCGGTTGGTATGCTTACAGGACGAAACTATGCAAAAGCTTCTATAAAAGTTATTTAATTTTTAGTATCGCATTTATATTTATTCTAATTTTATATTTAAACGATACTCATTATTTGCAACATCTTCGTACACATTTATTTTTAGCAAATCTTTATTGTCTTAGTAAAGTCTTATACAGCCTTTTATTGTTTATTTTCGAAACGCCAAAAACTGACAAAAACAAATCAAAAAGGGATGATGATAACCTGCGTCTTGCAGATTAACATTTTCATAGAAACATATATATATACATATTTATTGCTAGCTATATATCACCATCTTCTCTCTTCAAACACGAAATCTCACAGGCGGTCTCCTCGCTCGAGGTGGGTTCCGCCTTAGGACAGGACCCTCCTCTTTCAAGGCCTCGGGGTCCAGCGAGCGAAGAGGCTCCAATGACTTTCCATCGTCTGTATCACTCTGAACCTCTGAATCTTGATCCGACCGCTGGCTAGTTAGTCCTGGCGACAGCGACTCCATATAACCTCTGTCTCGTACAACCTCCGAGATTATGGCACTGGGACCTGCTCCTCTTGAGTGCTCGGGTTGACGCTCTCCATCTCCACTCTCATCTTCCTCACCATTCCTCCACCTTTTTCTAATTTGATCCCTGTGATAGGCCTTTACCTGTCCATGGATCAAAATGGTGTAGACTCTAGTTCCCTTCTTGCCCACAATTTTTCCTGGGATCCATTTATCACCACCTCTAAAGTTTTTACACCACACTAAATCATCTATCTGGAATTCTTCCAAATGGGTTCGCCGATCATACTTCATTTGCCTGGCTTGCTGGTCCCTAACTCTAGATGCCAAGCTGGGATGTATCAACGATACTCTGGTTCGAAGCGCACGCCCAATAAAGAGCTCTGATGGAGTCTTTCCCGTTGTCACATGCGGGGTGCTTCGATATGCCAGAAGAACTTTTGATAAGGTGTCTTGAATGGTATCCCCAATTTTCCTTTTATTTTTATCCAGGGCAGTCTTAATAGTTCTAACCGCTCTTTCAGCCAAGCCATTACTTTGCGGGTGGTACGCCGGGATCAATGTTTGTTTAATTCCATTTCCTTCCAGAAAACCTTTCATTTCACTACCAGTAAACTGAGGTCCATTATCAGATACAAGTTCCTCCAGTAACCCATAGGAAGAAAAAAGTCGCCGTAGTTGCTCAATGGTTTTGCGTGTGGTGGTCTCTCTCATTGGGATGGCTTCGATCCACTTTGAATGACTATCTACTACTATTAATAAATTAATGTTTTCCTTATTTGCAAAATCAATGTGAATTCTTTGCCAAGGTCTGGTTGACCATTTCCAGGGTTGCCATTTTCCTTTATTTGGCCCATCCTGGGATTGCTGACAGCTTCTGCACTTATTCACCAAAAACTCGATTTGGGTATCTAAATTTGGCCACCAAAAATGTGATCTTGCTACAGCCTTCATTCTGTTCATACCGGAATGAGTCTCATGAAGACAGTTCAACATTTTTATTCTGAGAGATGGTGGAATGACAACTCTCATTCCCCAAACCAAACACTCCCCATCTACAGTTAGCTCAAGTTTCCTTTGAAAATAAGGTCTGAGGTGATCAGCCACCTTTTCAGGCCAGCCTTGCTGAGTATAAAATTTGGCCAATGAGAGCACTTCGTCTTTTTCAGTTTCCGTGGCAATTTCCTCTGCTGTGATCGGCAATTCTTCCACAAAGGATAAAGCATAGACATTATTTAATCTTGGAATTTCTTCACAGCCCACAGGAAAACGTGACAGAAGATCTGCATTCCCATGGTCTTGAGTTCTTCGAAATTTAATATCGTAAGTATAAGCTGACAAAATAAGCGCCCAACGCTGCAATCTTGAAGTAGATAAGGTGGGGATTCCTGATTTTGGGCCCAAAATGGTCACCAATGGCTTATGGTCTGTAATAAGAATAAATTTTCTTCCATAAATAAATTGATGAAACTTGGTAACTCCATATATAATGGCTAGAGCCTCCTTCTCAATCTGAGAATAATTTTGTTCTGCTCCCGATAAAGTCCGAGAGGCAAACATAATCGGTCTCTCCTGGCCTTCTATAATATGTGACAACACAGCGCCCACTCCAATCTGCGATGCATCAGTGGCCAAACACAATGGCAAAGTCGTATCATATGGGACTAGCACCCTCTCAGAGGTAATGCTGTTCTTGCACTTGTCAATGGCCTCTCCACATTCCTTTGTCCAAACCCAAGGACGTTTTTTTGTGAAGAAGCTCATGAAGAGGCTTCAAAAGCTCTGGCAAATTGGGTATGAACTTCCCATAAAAGTTTACCAAACCAAGAAATGACCTTAATTCAGAGATATTCGTAGGCGTTTTGGCCTTCTGTATTGCTTGTACCTTATGATCTAAAGGTCTGATGCCCTCTCCCGTGACAAGATGTCCTAAATATTCAATTTCTTTTTGTAAAAATAGGCATTTTTCTTTCTTTAGTTTGATATTATACTTCGCCAAGCGAGCAAATATAGTCTTCAACAACGCCAGATGTTCTTCAATTGATGCTGTGGCTATAAGGACATCATCAATATAACAAATTACGCCTCCTATACCCGACAAAACCCTATCCACTACAGATTGAAAATAACTGGGCGCATTTGCCAATCCAAATGGCATTCTCTTAAACCTGAAAAGCCCTTTATGAGTATTTATCGTTAGTAACGGTCGGGTGCCTGGGTCCACCTCTAATTGCAGATAAGCGTTCCTCAAGTCCAATTTAGAAAAGTATTTTCCCTTGGCCAATGTGGAGAATAAATCTTGCTGTGTGGGAAGGGGATAGGCCGCAGTGTCCAAATATTTATTTAGAGTTACCTTGAAGTCGCAGCAAATTCTGATCTCTTTATTTTTCTTCGGCACTACAACCACTGGAGTGGCCCATTTACTGCTCGCCACCTCACATAGATAACCCTTAGCCACCATTTTGTCTAATGCTTCAGTAACTGCTGGCCTAATGGCGAAAGGCACCGGACGAGCCTTATGGAAAATTGGATTCACATCACACATGTTTACTGAAAATGTGAAACCTTTTATTGGTTCAGTTGTCTCCACAAATAGGGCTTGATTTTCCTTCAAAATTTCCTCAATGGTAATTTCCACAGGCATATGTTTTACCGCGAAACAGCCCAATTTCAATCTATTTATCCATTCTCTTCCCATCAAAGCCCTCTTTTCTCCTTTCACCACCAACGCTCTAAGTTTGTAAGTAATATCTTGACACTCCACTTTGACATTGATTTTACCCAGAATGGGTACCACGGTACCATCATAAGTTCTTACAATAATACTCGCTTTTTCCAATTTCAAGTGTTGAAGACTATTTTTAAAATCCTTTTCTGATATCAGTGTTAGACCACTACCCGTATCCATTTCAAATTTAATAAAGTTTCCTTCTACTTTTAACTCCATCAGATAGGGAGGGTCACTTGAGGCAAAATTAATTTTATACTCAGGTATCGTCACGCTTATAATTTTCTGGACATACTCGTCCTCCTCTTCTTGGTCTCCTATCTGATGTATATTTCCCGGCTGATTCTGATGTTGCCTTAGATTTCTTCTACTGCTCCAACATATTGAGGCAATGTGTCCTTTTTTATTACACTTAAAGCATATCGCCTCCTTAAATCTACATAGTTCTTTATGCTGTTTACCACAATGTTTACATTTGCCATTTTGGAAATTTGATTCAACCTTGCGTTCCATCCTCAACTTATCTACACAATCTTCACCCTGCTCCAAGTGAAATAATTTTGTATTTTTCTCGGCTGCTTCCATAGATAATGCTATCTCAATTACTTTAGCTAAAGAAATGTCGCCCTCCGACAAAATTCTATTTTGTATTTTGGCATTATATAAACCACAAACCATTTTATCACGTAAAGAATCCTCCAGAAAATTTCCAAAGTTGCATGAGGAAGCCAAACGCTTAATTTCCACCAAGTAATCCGAGATGCTTTCCTCCTTTAATTGCATTCTTTTAAAAAAAATGAACCTCTCTACTACAATTGAGCGCTTTGGAGAGAAGTGCCTTTTCAAGATATCAATTAGGTTATCAAAAGTTTTATCTTTAGGTAGAATAGGACTGCACAAATTCTTCAAAACACCATATGTTTTACTTCCCATGAGGGTTAGGAGATAAGCCTTTTTCTTCTCATCCCCTGCCTCCTCCAATATGAGAAACTGTTCCAATCGTTCATAAAACGTTTCAAAAGTTTCAGTTTCCTCATTATATTCCTTAAATTGGTAACTAGCCATTTTTTTCACTCTTTCTTAAATTTGCATCCTAAAACCTTGCAATTTGTGTCTTTTAAAATTTACTTTCAATTATATGCAAAATCAAAGATATTTTCTAAAAATATTTACTTCAAAATTCGAGGGTACTTACTCTTATATCCTCGTCGCCAAATGCAACATCTTCGTACACATTTATTTTTAGCAAATCTTTATTGTCTTAGTAAAGTCTTATACAGCCTTTTATTGTTTATTTTCGAAACGCCAAAAACTGACAAAAACAAATCAAAAAGGGATGATGATAACCTGCGTCTTGCAGATTAACATTTTCATAGAAACATATATATATACATATTTATTGCTAGCTATATATCATTATTTCTTTTGATTTTTATATATCGTCTTGCACAATTATTTAAACTTTTTTAAATAAAGTACAATACTTAAAATAAAATATGTTTCATATACAATCTAAAATTAGAAAATAAACTTTTAAATCGGTAACCTCAAGGAGATAGCCATTATAAAGAACTAATATTTGAATTAGTTTTACTTAATATATTAGCCCTGAAAGACCCAAGGTCATCAGGCGTGGAGCAGACTTCCTGCCTAAGCCTATCTCCATTGCAATGGTGGTGCTGCTTGCGAGTTAAATCTACAAATCTGCAAATAACTCTAAGGATATTCAAGATATTATTTTTCAGAAACCTTCCCAGTACTATACTAAATAACTTCCCAAAGTTTCATGGCGTTCCAATGAGTGGTTTGGTCGGGCATAAAGGACACACACACACACATACATTCATTCATTTATATATATACTAGCGGATGTGCCCGGCTTCGCCCGGGTTTTACCCGAGTAAAGGTTTGTATAACGAACATTTGTTAAAACAATTCTCTATAAACATATAAAAAAAGAAAGATATATTTTGATGATTTGAAACTCGTAAATTTGAATCTCTCGATAAAGTGATCATTCTTTCCCGGTCCCTTGTGCCGTGTCATCCTGAATTTTGTATTTCCTAATTTTCTATATTACAAAATAATCGTTTTATCTAGTGAACATATTTTCCCGGTCCCTTGAAAAATACTCGATAAGTTGAATAAAATCATGGTCGTGAATCTCTCGATAAGGTGATCATTTTTTCCCGGTCCCTGTGTGCCGTGTCATCCCGAATTTTGTATTTCCTCGATAAAGTGAACATTTTTTACCGTTCCCTGTGAGCCGTGTCATCCTGAATTTTGTCTTTCCTAATTCTATACATTACAAAATCATCGACACGGGATATCATTTAATGTTGTCTAAAGGGGGTTAAGAGAGCAGTCTCTTTCAAATGAAAAATGCTTTAATTAAGCAGATGTTTAAAGTATAATATATGAGAGAGGCAATCTTACAGGTTGTCGACGCTGTAAAATCCCCAGAGAGAGTGTTTTTGTAGCATCATGCTGTGACTCACACGATGACCCAAGGTCATCAGGAGCAGCAAACTAAGCCTATCTCCGTCTCAATGGTAGGGCTGCTTGCGAGTTAAATATACAAATCTGCAAATAACTCTAAGGATATTCAAGATATTCAAGAAATTTTTTTTCGTAAACCTTTCCGGGGATACACCTCATAATATCCCAAAATTTCACGGCGATTGGATGTATGGTTTTTGAATCCATAGAGGACACACACACACACAGACAGACAGACAGACAGACAGACAGACATTCATTTTTATATATATAGATATAGATAAGCACAAGGTAATAAGACCAAATCCAAATAAATAAATAGTGTGTGACGTTGTTACAGTAACAACGCTGTTACCAAAACGTCACACACTATTTATTTATTTGGATTTGGTCTTATTACCTTGTATTCTGATAGTTTGTAGAATTGGGGATTACATTAGGGGTTTATTATAAGGGAAATTTGCTATATCCACAGTTTGTCTTAGCAGGGTTTTATATGCTGTTTTTCAGTTTTCATTTGGAAAATTACCATTTTTACTATTTTGAGACACTTCTCCAGTAAGAGAACACCTCTCCCTAAAGGATACTTTGGCTCTGTAATTAGGTGTTGTCCTTTACAGGGAGGTAGTTCCACTGTAGTAATAAATTATTTTATTTATGAAAAAAGAGAGATCTAAACAAGTACTAAATAATTTATGGTCATACATACAAATGATACATGCTATAAGGCCTTCTATTTAAAACCACATTTATTAATTAAGGCTAATTTTTTTACTCTCTTCCAGCAAATATCAAATTAAGAGCATGACTGTAATTATAAATAATTGGCAACATATGTTGAATGAAACCTCTTGTTTGGGGTTGGTTCACCCGCTGTTGTATCTTTTTCCCATCCCTTAGGCTGAACTGTCTGTGTTGTTTCCTTTACCAATCAGAATGTAAAGATGAACAATTAATTATTGTATCTATTTTAAGAGAGGGAAAACACACACACACACACAAGGTAATAAGACCAAATAAATAAATAGTGTGTGACGTTTCGGTAACAGTACTGTTACCATCTTCAGACAAAAACTGAAGGTGGTAACAACGCTTGTTACCGGAACGTCGCACACCAATTATTTATTTGGATTTGGTCTTATTACCTTGTGTTTATAATCTATAATCCAAATTGTACCTTATCATGGATTTGGTCTTATTACCTTGTGTTTATAATCTATAATCCAAATTGTACCTTATCCTTAAGAGAGGGAACTTCCTAACATATGGCCTTTCTCTTATCTTTCTACAGCCTCCAGCTGTCTCTATATAAAAAAACTACACAATCATGATGATAACCTTTCTTTTGTACATTCTATGAATCATTTACAGATTACATATACAAGGTAGAACGAAATTTGACAATTATACCGCAAATTTAATCATTACTCTTCACAATTCATCCCATC